>JAKUBM010000091.1:0-35058 GCA_030566895.1 Phaffomyces coquimbonensis
ATCTTTATTAATTCTTAAATCCCAATAGTTTTTCAATTCTAGTAATCTTTTGATCCATTCATATTTAATTTGTTCAGTAGGGGACCTTAATATTAAAAACAATCCATTCTTTAAAATGATTTTAAAATAACAGTTTTTACCTTCATTTAATAGATCATTTGAATTTAATAACGTCTTGGGATCAATTGAGCTATCCCATGCTAATTTATTTGCAATTTCAACACTTACTGGAAAAAGCTTTGGATCATATGATATAACGTCTTCAACATCATATAAATCTAAAACACCATCAGACCTTAAAATTAATGAAATTTTTCTTTCAAAATTCAACATTGCATTTTTATCTCTCTTATTAAATTCTTCAAGCGTTATATCTTCATTCAACCAATCAATATGTTCATTTTCATCAATTGAATATGGATTATGTTCATAGATTTGAGGAATGGAATTTTTTGAAACTGATTTATGATAATTTTCAGTGATCAATCTTGAGTTTTCATTCAAATTAAAATCAAATGATGATTCAAACGGAGTTGGAGGTAACGCTTTATAAGAATGAGTTAAAAATAATAAATTATTTGAAGTAAATAAATAAGAAAATTTAAAAACTTGTTTTGTGAAAATTAAACCTTTTTTCAAATTTCCATTATTTAGCGATAATCTTGATAAAAATCCTTCAATTGGGGACGGCTCAGACATTTCATCTACTTTAATTGGATAATGTTGAATTTTTCTTAGTTCTAAAACAAAAGTTTGATTTAAACATTGTTGCCATGTTAAGTTTTGTAAATTTTCACCAAATAACCATTCTAATCTATCATAGAATCTCCAACAAAGACTGAAACTTTGTTGCAATTGTAATAAATTTTGGGATAGATCAGTATATCCCAATGAAACTAATCTTTGAGCAATTATGTGCAATACATATTTGATAATCATTGGTCTATTATTTTCAATATAACCTTTTTCTAAAATATTTAAATTTGTCATCGAATTTTGATTTTGCAACAAATGATAAATACTAATTGGTAAAATGATATCAACAGAAAGATTAAATTCAGGAATTTGTAATTTAAACTCTTTGGAGTTTGTCAGTTTACCTAAACTGGAATTCAATAAAGATAACCATTTAATTGAATTTGAAAACGTTTGGCACTTTAATAGAAATGCCTTCTTATCATAAACTATTGAAATTGTTTTATCTAGATTATTGTAAAGACTAATTAAACACTTCTTATTTAAAAAAAAATCATACCTATTCTTTGATTGAGTCAAATCAAAATCTTTTGGAATTTCTCTATTTGTATAAAATTGAATTAAAACCGGATTATTTATATCATCAGTTGATCTCAATACAACGATATATTCTTTCCATCTCTCCAAAATTCTTGTTTCACAAGGTTCTAAATCTGTGAATTCACTGAAATTTAAGCTTGATTCTAAACTTTTAACTAAGACTAACATTTTATCCATTTTAATAATTTCGCCAACTTTATAATTCTTTCGAACACTTTTGTTAATTTTTTTTCTTTTTTGGGAACTATGATGAATTAAGTTTTTAATTTTAGTTTTTGATACTAACTTTTTAATTTTTTCATCCATATTTTTATGAGATTCATCTAATGGCATTATCAAATCAATGTCATTACCTTGAATATTTTCAGGAATTGGTTTTAAATTTGTAATTTTGTTTCTTTTTGGCTGATTTTTAAATATTGTTGATTTTTTATCATTATTGCCATTATTTTCATTAGTTATTGTTGAAATGGAGACATTGTTGGAAACTGTATCAGAATTAGTTTCAACTAAATCTGAAGGCTGTAGAATTGAAATCGGCGAATCCTTATTATTAAGATCTTGTTCAATTGGTACATCATCATTCACTTTTGATTGATTATTGAGTTTAATCAATTCATTATCAACTGGTTCTTCTTGAGCAGTTATGAAAGAACTATTATTATCACCATCATTAGATAAAAATGGTGGGATCAGTTTAACTGAAGATTTCTTTAAGATAGAGTAGTATGAAGGTTTATTGGTATTTAGTTCAGGTTTTAATGGTTGAATTTCAATACTATTATGTTCATCATCTTGACTGATAAGTGGATCTATAGTATCTGATCTAATGATGACGTCATCGACAACTTCTTCATCATCTTCCCCTTCATCAGAAGAAGAATAAGTATCATCATCAACAGTACCATCACCTTCTCCTTCCTCCTCTTCCTCATGATAGAACAGGGAATTAAGAAACTTCCCTGTCTGTTCATCAACACCATAATTATTACTCAACAAATGCAACGCCTTCTTTTCTTCCATAACACCAATAAATCTATTAATAATACTATTATCACTCCCTAACTTCGTCCACAACTTAACCAATCCAGCATCTTGTTCCTTATGCCACAGTGCGGGAATCGAGCCTAGTAAAGTACAGCGTGAGACATGGGAGATCATAGCGGCGTCACCGTATGAGAAGCGAAATGAAGTGAAGGAATCTGAAGGAATCGCTATTGATTTGGTGTGTTGTTGTTCCAATGCGTCAAGTTTGATGAATTCATTGAAATCGTTCTCTTCACTGGATGACATCGTTCATTCATATGACTTAGTGGAGTGAGTGCTGATTATTATTGTGTCTGAGTGTATTTTGTGGCAAATATTAAATAATAAATATTAACACTACAAAACAAAAACAAAACAAAGAGAGACATAAATATAAATAATATCTACCAATACTTAAATAACATCCTCGTCATCCAATGAATGTACCGAATCACGCTTGAAGTTCTCAGGCAGCTCCACGCTTCCCACAAACTCCAACCCACAGTAAGTAACACCAACAATTGCCACCAACAGCCCCAAAATGACTCTGATTATATGGCCATGAGCAATAAGAATCCCTAATAGTAAATAAGCAACACCTCTGCCGATGAATGAAAAGGCGAATGAGACGTAGGAGTATGCAATTTCTGGAATTTGGAATTCAAGGAGGATGATTCCTGTCCCAAATAGAATCAAGTACAGGCCTAGAAAGAACTGCGGTGGTGGTTAGTACTATTGACAGTGTTTAATTAAGAGATGATACTAACGTCTTGACTGTGATTGATGGTTAGTAATGGCAGAAAGACAGGCGTAATTGGATATAACTCACATTCCAGACACCAGCTGAGTCACACCGGCAATGGCACTGATCCCACCAACTGTGAGGTTCACGATCTTGAATAATCCATTCAAATCTGACATGTTTGTTTGACGTTTTAGTTTAAATACAAAGAAAGAATCGGAGATTTTTGAAATAATTTATAAATACTACAAAACTCACTTAAAATATAAAAATAGAATCAAAAGTATAAAAAATGAAACACATACAACATTCTTTTATAATAAAACTTATTCCTCATCTTTTGGACCGGAAGATTCAGTTTTATCTTCGGTGGTTTCTTCTTGTCCAGTTTCAGACATATCAGAAGTCCATAAAGTCAAGTTATCACGTAACAATTGCATGATTAATGTAGAGTCTTTGTATGATTCCTCTGATAAAGTATCTAATTCAGCAATGGCATCATCAAAGGCTTGTTTAGCTAAATGACAAGCACGATCTGGAGAGTTTAAAATTTCATAGTAAAAAACAGAGAAATTTAAAGCCAATCCTAATCTGATAGGATGTGTTGGTGTTAATTCAGTAACAGCAACGTCGGAGGCAGATTTGTAAGCTTCTAAGGATAAATCAGCAGCTTCTTTTCTTCTATCACTGGTGGCGAATTCAGCTAAATAACGATGGTAATCACCTTTCATTTTGTAATAGAAGACTTTAGATTCACCAGAAGCAGCAGATGGAATCAAATGATCAGTTAAAACGGATAAGATATCATCACAAATCTTACTTAATTCAGATTCGATTTTAGAACGATATTCACGGATTAGATTAACTTGAGTTTCATTACCTTTAGCTTCTTCCTTTTGTTCAATTGAAGAAACGATTCTCCAAGAGGCACGACGAGCACCAATGACGTTTTTGTAAGCGACTGATAATAAGTTACGTTCTTCAACGGATAATTCTTGACCTGAAGAAGCAACAGCTTTCATATTTTCAACCATCTCTTCATAACGTTCAGCTTGTTCAGCTAGTTTAGCCAAGTAGACGGAATCTTCACGGGATAGAGACATTGTATCTGTGCAGATTGTTAGTATAGTTCTAAAAGTGGGAGTATAAAAGCATCATGAGAGTGTCATGATGTGTTTATTTATTGAGATAAGGAGTAAACAAAATCAGGAACATTCAATTAAAAGAGGAACGAGTGGAGTGAGGATGACCGGTAACTATAGGCTGGACGGTGATCGTGTCTCATATTTCACTGCAGAGAGAAATCCTTCAGAATCAAATCATTTTTTAAAATTATGTGAACTTTTTAATAAAATTTCCCCTGATTCACAGCGGCGTCCAGCAAAAACAAACGAGTGGAAAACACGATAAAGTAAGCAATAAAAAACGACGCACCACTTCAATTTCAGCTGCGATGTCCTTTGTTTGAATCATCTGTCCGGAATCCCAACTTGTAAAGCTTCAAACTCACTTTTTTGATTATTTTTCTTTCTTAATTTGATTTGAATCAGATTAAAAATTAAAAAAAATTCATTCGTTTTTTTTTGTTTTTATTTTGAGATTTTTTTCGAAGAAAAAACAAGCAAAAAACTTCCCTATTGGGGAATATTCCGCATTCAAAAACAAGATCCGGGTGACGCTTCTCTTTGTTTTCCTTTCGGCGATACTCGGGAGTTTATAAACTACTTTGACTAATAACATTCTCTATTCTATAATATAAATTCAGAAATTCAATGATTCAACTTCACTAACACTCAAACCAAATCTGGAATCTTGTCCTAATTTGATTAATTCAACAATCCCTTTGATTATTTCTTTACTTTCATCTAATTTATAATTGGAATGCACCCAACTTGGTTTACATGAGTTACCACCAGTTAATCTTAATAGTTCAGGTCTTTCTGTGATTCCTGTTTGTATTAAACAAACTGTACTTTGTTCCCTTGCAGAAGGAACCGCAATTGCTTTATTTCTTTTCAATAATTGTTTTAATTTTAATGATGAAACTCCTAATCTTGGTAATGGTAATTCTAATCCTGGTAATGTTGGGTTTTCTGCATCATAACCATGAGCACCTGTTGGATTAGCTGTGTTTAAAATCAATTCAAATGGCAAGAATTTAACAATAGAGACATTTTTATTGACAGCTAATCTATTATTAATCATTTCTTTTAATCCTAATCTTGTTCTAATTAGTTCCTTTTTGATGATTTCGATTTCTTCAATCAAGAAATCATGACCTAATTGATGAAATTTAGTTAAATCAATTGGGAAATTGGAAGTTAAATGATTCAATTTAAACGGATAAACTGATCTTTCTCTTTCAACTTTTTCTAAAACTTCACGACCTGATCTTAATTTTGGTTTATATTCAATCGCAAAATCACGAATAAATATACTTGGTCTTGCAAGGATAGTATCTGGATTACCATCTTTACCTGAAATTTCATCTAATGTTTCTAAAGTGATCAAACCTAATTCTTTGAATTCTGAAATTGATGACATTTTAATATCAATTAAATAAACTTCACCAGGGACAATAACGAATTCATCTGTTGGGATTGCGCTAACTTGATTGACAGCTGTATTTTTGACACTCTTATCGACTTTTATTAATTCTTTTGAAGTTGATGCTTTTTCTAATAAGTCAAATTCTTGATCTGCTTCAGTCCACACAACACCTTTATATTCCTTTTCTGCAACAACACCTTCTGCTTGCCCTGCTAAGAATCTTCTGATTCTTCTAACTCTTGATCCTGGAACAACTTTACATTGGAAACTTTCTGCAATTTCATTAACAATTTTTCTAATTAATGAACCTGTAATCATATTTGAATTTGAGTTATATTTCTTTAATAGTGCTGGTAATTTTTCAGGTGTTAACGAAGTGGCCAATAAATTCACAATTGCTTCATTAGCAATATATGCAGCAACAATAGAATCAGCTTTACCACCTAATAATGGGCCAGTTGGAACTATTTCACCATTTTGTAATTCACCGGCTGGATAAATGACTAAGGTATGGGAGACATTTGAAGTATAACCATCAACATGGGAGCCTAAAGTAATGGTGACAATATCACCCTCTTGAAAATATTCGAAATTTCTAGTTGAATCATCATCTAATTCAGGTGAAAACCCAGAGTTAATTGAATTAATATCAAAGCTAACAGGATTAGCAATCCCTTTTTCAAATTTTTCCTCACAGTCTTTTAGTAAATCGTCACAACATGTTTGTAAGAATGAGTCACCAAGTAATGATAATTCAATGATTGATAATTTTGGGGTTTTATTTAAATGATATCCATCATTAATTAATTTGATTAGATAAGTCAAAGTAGTTTGTGAGATTTGACCAGCTAATTTATACTTGTTTAAGACTTCCTCATCAAGGAAATTCTTTTGTCTTAATAAGACGTCTTGATCTTGTGGAGCAATAGCTAATTCCATCTTTTAATATATTAAAATTGAAGAAATATATAGAGCTCATCGCTTTAAAAAATATTTAGAAGAAAAAAAAGATTTAAAAATTTGCGTTGAAAATGGTTGGGGCAGCACAAACTCATCGCTGAAGTCACGTGAATTTAGTAAAATGTCCAAATATGTAAGTGTAAATGATAAAAGCATAATTGTATCATCAAATGGAAATACTGAAGTGACAAAAAGGAAAAGACATTGAACTATACTAAACAAGAGAGTTTGAAAAAATAACGACAACTGCAGGACTCGAACCTGCGCGGGTAAACCCAAAAGATTTCTAATCTTTCGCCTTAACCACTCGGCCAAGTTGCCATTTTTGTACCGAAATTGTGCTTTCTAGAGTGCCACCACGTATAGCTTACCACCCTAAAAATTTCAATGTTGTGAGTTCAATTCTCAAGAACCGCAAAAATAAAATTTACACGATTAAAAAGCTGAACCCGGTTTGGTTTCTCCACTTCAAAATTGGTGTTTGCAATATCAGCAGTTGCTATTTAGATAGTTGGTTTGTATAGTTCACCGAAAGTATTCATAATACACACTAATACTGAAAAAAAAAAAAACTAATACTAGATTATGGATTATGGAGCCCTGTGTGTTTATCCTGGCAAGATTAGGTACACGAAAGAGCTATAAGTTGAATAAAAACTGTAAACAAGGAATGAGAGAGCAAGTAGGGTGTAGCTAGAAACTTCTAAGATTAAAATCAGAAAAATTCAAAACAGGTTACAGGGTTTTAACTGTATATTTTGAACTATACGATGATAATTAATATCGGTTAAGTCTTATAAAGTCAAGCCGATGACATACACTTAGTGAAAAGAAGTGCTAAATAGTTAAATATTCTTCGCATCTAAACCGAGAAGTCTAGACCAGTCATGACTCACCTGGTACCAGTCACCAGTCACCACGTCAAAATCCCAAAGTTCAGCAGTAAATGTACACAGTACCATATAAGTATAATATCACTTAGATACTCAACTTTTAAATAAAATACACTCAGGATTTTACAGTCTGAAGCCAAAAAAACATGAGTTGGAATGTCTAGTATCCACTCTTGATTTATAACGAACCTCGAAGGGCTTTTTTGATGAAAGTACACTATAAAACAAAGGAGAGCTCAAGGAAAATTTAGACCTTTTAATGCCCGTGGATTCTAGAAGGCGTAGATCATCTTATCAGCCAATTGATAAGTCATGAGATATCTAATTGATTTTTAGACACAAAAGAATTATCACAATTTTAAAAGCAGAACGCTTCTTTTATCAATGAAATTTGACAGTACAATTTACAAAAAAAAATACAGTCTGTCTGTTTCTTAAGACTTTCCAGTAACAAGTTAGAGAATAAATTACTTGGATTATGCCTTATAACAGACTCAGAGACATATTGTATTGAAGATCGATCACAAGAAACTCTGGCATTAATTACCAAGTTATGATCAGCTTAAGTAAACTATCATAAACTAGGGATTAGGTGAGTTCGTGCTTCGGGTTATGCATTAATTGATTAATATATAACAGAGGAATTCGACTAGTTATAGAGCCTGATGTGACTTTACAGAGTACAATGTTATAGAATAAACTTCAGAAATTATGGTAATTATTTATATTCATTTATTGGTACAAATTGTATTCTCTGTATTTGAACAGATTTATCGATTTGATCTAGTTTACAATGTTTATATAATGATAAAAGTCACCTGCTTTTATATCTTTATAATAACTGGTATCATAATAATAAAAAATGTGTCTATGATATGTTTACGCTCCAGTACTTCCAAACTTCCTAGCCCAATCTTCAAACCTTCTTAACGTCTCCTTTCCAACACTTTTCTTAATAACATTCATTGCTTTGATAAAATCATTAACATTAACACTCCTTATATCTTTGTGATGATCAACATTGATTAGTTGTTCACCTAAATCTCTAATTGGTTCCATTGCTGCCTCTTTCGCTAATGATGTTAGATCACTATTGGAATAGCCATCAGTTATGTTTGCAATCATTATGAAGTCTGTTTCTGATAATGAATGATTTGAATCATTCATTAATTTGATCAACTGTGATAAACGAGTGTCAAATTCAGGGAGTGGAATGTATAACCTTCTTGTAAACCTTCTTCTTGCTGCCTCATCAATTGCCCATGGTAGATTAGTTGCAGCTAGTACTAATACTCTTGGTAGATCATATTCCTTCGATGTTGCAGAAGACAATGAAGACCACTGGATCAAAAATTCAGTTTTAACTCGTCTTGAACTTTCTTGTTCCCCATCAGTTCTTGAAGTTAATAAAGAATCGATTTCATCAAAGAATATAATTGATGGTGATAATTTTTTCGAAACGTAAAATAATGCTCTTATCAATTTCTCACTTTCTCCTAAATATTTAGACAATAATGACGACGCACTAATGCTAAAAAACGTTGAATTTGATTCATTTGCCACTGTTTTAGCAATCATAGTCTTACCTGTCCCTGGTGGTCCAAATAGAAGCATCCCTGTGATTGGTTCTCTTAATCCTTTGAATAAATCAGGTCTCAAAAATGGATAAACAACTGTCTCTTTTAATGATTTTTTAGCTTGCACTAATCCTGCCAAATCATCCCAGTGTAAATTACTTCCAGTTATCATTATTTCATCAAGGATCTGTTCAACTGCTTGTTCATCAACACCTTGTAAATCTTCCATCATTTTACAAATTTTAGGATCTTTATATTTCTTCTTGTTTGGGGTTGAAGTGGTATTTGGTGATGAATTACCGTAATTATGAACTAATATCGGTTTGGACTGTCTTTGAATTGGTGATTTATTAGAGTTCTTATTCACAGGGGTTAATGTAATTTGAGTATTAACCTTAGGTTTAACATATTCATATTTCTTCTTTTGTTTTGAATAGCTTGAACCAATTTTTTTTTGATTATTCATTGGTGGTGATTGGGATTGGGACCTTGCAGGAGGAGTGACCTTCCTGGTTGGATTTTGAGGTTCCCATGCCAATAACGCAGCTTTATTAATGGTCATGTCAATTGATTTGGGACGTTCTGCTCTATTTGATTTTGATCTTGTCTCTGATGAACTTCCAGGTCTGATTGGTAAATCTAGTGATTTTCTAGTGAATTCTGTCTCCGAAGGAGTTCTTTTGTGTGTTCTTTTAGGAGGGTTTGCAATCTGGATATGATTAGGTAAAGTTGGAGGTTTAAATTGTTCTTTTTGTTGGATAATGGGTTTAATGTTAGCGAAAGCTGAAGCAAAACCAGAATAACTTGACGCATTGACTCTTTTTGTATCATTTATCACATAAGCTTGATTCTGCTCAATCCTTTGTGATAGTTCTGAGCTCCTGGCAACTGCTTTAGATTTCAATTCCAATATTTTACTCAATGAAATTTTATTAACATTGGAAATTGAGTTAAAATGATTGAATTGTGATTTCAAAGTTGATAGATTTGAGTTGATGAGTTCAATTATGGACTGGTAATTACTGAGAGCAGCTTGATTGTTGTTTTTAATTTCTTCCAGTACACTCTGATTGTATTTTAACGCTGCATCTTGATAAAGAACCCTTAATGATTCTTCTATGGATGTCATGTGTCTCTCAATATATTTGCTATAATTGTGGTAAAAAGTCCGCTTGAACTGGAGGTATATGATTACAATTTAGTGTATAGTGATTTATAATAATACTTAGAGATGACTTGCAACAACACCTTGAAATCCAGCTTAAAAACGCTTTAAATTGCAATAAATTTATTCAAGACAAGCAAAACTAGTTATCTATTTACAAACTTCCCAAAAGAGTAAATTCCGGAATTAGCCCTCGGATTTTCACTCCCGACATTTTTTTATTTGATCGATTTTTTTCCAGTGAAGAAAATGGAAATTTTTGTTAATATTTATCCACTAAAGACCCAATTTGTTGCTTTTTAGAGGTCTCAAGATGAGTTTTGCATTACGATTTGCCGGTTCTGCACTACATAGAACCTGCGGAAATGTTGCTGCTAAAAACACTGTGAATGTACAACGTTTTGGTGCCATTTCTAACAGATTTATCTCCACATCAAAGTATTCATTGAATAAAAAAGAATCAAAATCAATCTTGACTGATGATTTATTAGCAAAAGCTGGGATTGACGTTGAAGAAGTCAAGAAGGAAGAGGAACAATCCAAAGATGATAAACCAAGAGAAAAAAGATCACGTCCAATGACTTCAACTGATGTTAAAAGAGAAAGATATGCCAATTTATTCTATATTGGTTTCTTTGCTGCTGGGTTAGGTGGTGCTGCTTATTTAGCTAGAGATTGGGATTCTGACGAAGACGAGAAAATCAAAGATGGAATTCCAAATGGTTATACCCTTGATTTATTGTACAAGAGATTCAATGCTAGATTTAATTCAATCTTTACTTATTTCCAAGAACCACCATTTCCTGATTTATTACCAGATTCACCACCGGAACCATACAAACGTCCATTAACCCTAGTGCTAACATTAGATGATTTATTAATCCATAGTGAATGGTCCCAAAAGACAGGTTGGAAAACTGCTAAAAGACCAGGTGTTGAATACTTTTTAGGTTATTTATCTCAATATTATGAAATTGTGGTGTTTAGTTCAAATTATATGATGTATAGTGAAAAGATTCTGGAAAAATTGGATCCATTGAGGGCATACATCAGTTATCAATTATTTAAAGAACATTGTTTATATAAAGACGGTTCACATATCAAAGATATATCTAAACTAAATAGAGATTTATCTAAAACTATAATGGTGGATGTTGAACAAGATTCGATTAAATTGCAACCTGAAAACTCAATCTTATTAAAGAAATGGAATGGTGAAGCAGATGATGAATTAATTAAATTGATTCCATTTTTTGAATATCTAGCAACTCAACAGGTTAATGATATCAGACCAATTTTAGCGTCATATAAAGATAAGACACAAATTCCTGAAGAATTTAATGAAAGAGTTTCTAAATTACGTGAAGAATTCGACAAGAAACATTCTAAGAAGGGTAGTGCTAGTTTCCTTACAGGATTACTAGGATTGCCTTCAATTAAATCCAAATTTCCATTAGATGCAATTCATGATGAAGGTGTTAAAAATTTTGAAAATTTCCAAAAGTTAATAGCTGAAGAGAAAGAAAAAATGAAGAAACAACAAGAAATGCCAAAAGAAACTTTTAAATTGAAAGATTTAGTCGAGGGTAACGTTCCAAGTCAAGAAGAGATGATGAAGAGACAATTGGAAAAACAAGCTGAGTTTGAAAAGCAGCAAGCTCTCGCTAAATAATCCTGTATAAAAACATAAATCACAATACTTTATATAAATAATCTAGTACAATATTGTAAGTCGTTAATTCTTTATTGATAACTAAACAAAGCTGTTTTTAATATATATATATAAATCTAATAAACTTTGTTTAAGAAGTCATTTTTGGTGAAATCCCAAGTATCATCAGAGATTCTACCTCTTAAAGTTGGGACTTCAGAACCTGGAACATAAACGTCTTCGAATAAAATAGACATTTTAGCTTCTGGAGCAGGAGCAGCATCTGCTAGTTCAACTTGTTCATCAACATAGGCTCTTGCGGATTTATCATAAGCTTTGATTTCTTCTTCAGTTGCAAAACCAAGTTCTAATAATCTTGCTTTTAAACCTGCGATTGGATCATTTTTAGATCTCATATGTTGAATTTCTTCTCTTGTTCTATATGTAGTACCTGGATCAGACATAGAATGACCACCATATCTATAGGTTTCATATTCTAAAACCAATGGTCCATTACCTGAAACAGCCCATTCTTTAGCAAATTTAGAAGCTTGATAACAAGCTAAAACATCCATCCCATTGACTTTTAAACCTGGGATATATTGTCCTCTTTTATAATAATCAGTCAAGGCAGAAGATCTAGCAGCAGAAGTACCCATACCATATTTGTTATTTTCACAAGCGAAAATACATGGTAAATTCCATAATTTAGCCATGTTGAAAGATTCAAAAACTTGACCTTGATTTGAGGCACCATCACCATATAATGTAAAAGTAGCTAAATCTTCATTTCTATATTTATGAGCAAAAGCTAGACCGGCACCTAATGGAACTTGAGCACCCACAATACCATTACCACCATAGAAACCTTTAGCATACATGTGCATTGAACCACCTTTACCATAAGAAACACCAGTACGACGACCCATTAACTCAGCTAAAACATCCTTAACTGGAGCACCTCTTAAATAAGTAAAGCCATGACATCTATAAGAAGTGATGATAGTATCATTTGGAGTGATTGCATTTTCAATACCAACGGCAACAGCTTCTTGACCAACTGATAAATGACAAAAACCTCTAATTTTCTTAGCTTTATATAAAGCATCAGATGCCATTTCCATTCTTCTGATGATAATCATTTCTTTGTACATCGACAATAATGTGTTCTTAGTGGTTTGGAAAGTCAATGATGGAACTTCTAGTTCATAACCTTCGAATGAATTTGATGGTAATTCAACTTCAACAATAACATCATCGGTTGGATCAGTTTCAATCGCTAAACCCCTTCTGGAATTGATGAATGATTTGGTTGCTGATTGCGCAACGGAGCGAGCGAGAGGACGGACGGATGACTTGACCAGCATTCTCGGTGGATTTCAATTGAATTGAGTGTGTGAATTATAAATTGTTTGTGGTTGAATTTTCAAGTTTGATGTTTTTTTATTTTATTTTCATCCCACATTTTTTTTATAGTGGGGAGATTTTTAATTACGTGGGAAGTTAAAACATCACAAGGTGTTACGAACCCACTCTTTACTGTGCCGTATCTCACTTTTTTATTATATAAAGGGTCTAATATTATGTGATATTTAGACTCTATGGCACTGGGTTTACATACTCACTCATTTTTACCTTCATGTTCACAATGGAATATGCTCAAATATCCACATTTAGGGCGGACCCCCATACAAATTCATGAATTGACAGGATTATGTAGTCCCAATTACAATGACAAAGTAGCATGAGTTCGATTCCAAGGAGCTACAATTAATTATATAAACACACTCTACATTTCTATATCTCTATACCCCATTTAAAGAAATCTTCCTCTCCAACAATCACTTTCTCTTTCTCCAAATGATCAACGAGATTCATCCATAGTTCATCACCTTTCGACATCGTTTCTTTATCTCCAATCAACACCAATCCACATCTTGCCCTTGTCAACGCGACGTTTAATCTTCTTCTATCTTTAACAAATCCAATTTTATGTTCTTTATTAGATCTGACACATGAAAAGATGATTATATCCTTTTCACGACCTTGGAATGCATCGATTGAACTGATCATTATATCAACAATGGTTTTAATCGTAGTTGGTTTTTTAGAAGTTAATGAATCTTCATCAATCTCTTCTTCGATTGATTTATTTAATGGATTAATAATTCTATCTTTTTGAATCATTAAGGCTATTAGATCTCTTTGTGCAGAATATGGTGTAATCACACTAATGTTTTCATTCTTGATCCCTTTTTCTAGTATGAAATGCTTCAACACTCTTATTATCAAATCGGTTTCACCTTTATTAGTATATGTGAATCCACCACTGCTATTACCTCTTCTATAATTTGAGACCTTGTCCTCTTTGAACATACCATTATGATTGATAAAACTTATTGGTTTAGTCCCTTCTATTGATCTTTGTTGCTCGGTTACACCATTAGTTAAAGTATCATTATAAAAATTCTTTATTGGGAATGAACTGATTTTAGGATTCATTCTGTATTGAACATTTAACATGTGTGGTTTTGTATAAGTTCCATTCTTCAACACTCTTTCGAATAATGATTGTTCTAAATATGGAATATCTGAGAATGAACTTAATTGTTTATCATCGCCAACAAAGATAAATTTATCAACACCAGGCATACTTAATGGAATTAAAGTTGATGCTTCTGAAGATTGAGTACTTTCATCCATAATAACAGCTGGCAATTTTGGGATACACTTCAACTGAAACCCACCGGCAACCACCGTAGTTGTTAATATGACTTGAGCTTGTGAGATTAATTTATCATTGATTCTATTTTGAGTTGATAATAGATTTTTATATGAATTTTTACTTATTGGCTTATTAAATCTTAAATCTAATTGCACTCTTTGGAATTTTTCAGGCAACATTTTGAAAACTTTATGGTGTAAACAAATATCACTCAAATGATGTTTTTCATTATATTCTCTTTGCTTCTCATTTGAAACAATTCTTAAAATGTTTAAATCTTTATTAGTTTTCAATTTTTCAGCAATGTTATCAATTGCAATATTTGATGCTGCAACTACCAAGATTGGGAAGGTTCTTAAATTTCTAATCAATTGTAATATGATTTCATAAATTGTTGATGTTTTCCCTGTACCAGGAGGACCTTGTAACACAGTGATTGAATTGTTTAAGACGTGTTGAATTGCATTTTTTTGTGATTCATTGAATGTATTTTGAGTAAAAGTTAAATAATTTTTAAAGTTAATTTGTCTAATCGATTCTTTACCTAATAACATTTTAATAAAGTTTGGATTTTGAATTCTATTCATTGCAAATAAAATTCTACTTATTGTGGCAGAAGCAGGCAAAAAAGACAATTGTTGTGAACCTATTGGGAAAGTCTTAATATCATTCCATTTACAAATTTTCAATAATAATTCAATTTTTTTACCATTTCTTGTGATTAAATTCAAATCTTCAATAAAACATTCCCAAATATTATCTTTATCATTTGATCTAGATATAAAAACACCTTGGTTTAGACCAAATGGTAATTTACCTAATTTTTTGAACTTTTCAGGTATAAAGTTTTCAATTTCTTGAGTATATGGAATAATAATTTTTAAAAAATTTAAATCAGATTCAGAATATTCAATTGTGAAATTTGTTATTGGTTTAGTTTCTAATTTCTCTTCAAGATATAAATGATAACACATTTCTTTGAAATAATCTTCAATTGAATCATAGGATAATTTAGGCGTGTTTGATAGATATTTTGGAATATGTTCAAATTCTTCACGATCTTGATCTTCTTCAATTGGAACTGAGGTTAAAAAATCCTTTATTGGTTTGGTTGTAACTTTTGAATCAGTCTTGGTACTTTTATTGACTTGGGTGTTATTATTACTGTTTTTATTACCTTTGATATCTTTGGTGTTACCTCTTGTATTATTTTGGGGATTATTGTCGTTAGGATTTTTCACATTATCACCCTTTTTATTATCATTTAAATTGATAGTGTTTGGTTTTGTGATTGATGTGTCCTTCTTGTTAACTTTAGGATTTAAACTCTTTGTTGATTTTAGATCTTTTGTTGGCTTTGAACCCTTTGTGGAATCTTTTGTTGGTTTGGAGTCTTTACCTGAATCATTTGAGAGTTTTAAATCCTTGACTTTTTTGGTCACCTGCACAACTGAATCTTTTGTTTTAGGTTCTTTTGGTTCGGATTCTTTAGGCTTAATATCTTTTGGGGCACCATTTGATTTATTATTGTTTGATTCAACTTTAACCTTAGACTTATCGTTCTTTGAACTTTGTGCAGTGGTTGGTCTCTTATCATTTAATTTGGTAATTGATCTATCATTTGATCTAGGAATTTGAGGGATTTGAGATTGTGATTTGGCAAATGATTCATATTGGGAAGGTAATGGCACTCTAGCTGGTTTCGTCGGGCTATTCTTATTAACATTGGTGTTATTATTAGCAGCAGTGGCTGTATGTTTATTTCTATCGTTAACTTTCCCATTGTGTGTAGTTTTCAATTTAACAACTTTAGAATTTATTAGCTTTTCATCGTTTGGTTTTAATTTGTTGACCTCCTTTTTATCAATCGCTCTAAAATTTCTTAAAGTTGTTGGTCTTTCACCTACATCTAGTCTTTCCTGCTTTGACTTCCCATTTTTAGGTTTCCCTTTCCCTCCAAAACGTGATTTCTTACCACGACCTAATTTTCTTGATCTGATTATTGGTTTTGCAATCTTAAGATGTTCTTTAATACCTAATAGCACATATAAAAAATTGATTTCGCTCTCATTAACAAACCCAGTACCATCATTACCGCTCTCTTTCAAACATTTAGAACAAATGACATGACTTGGATTGGATTTATTAACGTTCAAATTCGAATCAGATTCACAAACTGAACAAATTAAATCTCTAACTTTGAAATAATTCGCAACGTTCTTCAATATGGAACCATTGCTCAATGAGTATTGTGTTGATGGTTTATCCTGCTCTTTGTTTAGACATAACTGACATAGCATTGACATATCTTGTCCCCCATATCTTATTATATTCAATTGATGGATATTAACGTCTTGACACTGTTCACATTCGAGAGTCTCGTTTGTTGCTTCATGGACGATCGATTTATGTCTCGTAGCGGACAGATGTTTCAGCATATCGTGGTCTTCCAGTGACGTCTGACATGTTGTGCAGGTGAACTTGACCATTCCTTCAATGTTTATTATTATTTAAAAATGGTGAATAATTTTTTTTTTTTGGATTTTTTTCTGGGATGAGGATTAAGGATTAAGATCGATTTTATTAGTTGAGAGGTTATACTAAAGATTGGTACAGATTTTACAACTGAAAAGATCGTTTTGATCATTGAATGAAGTAACCAGTAACTATATTTATTGTATGTTTGGAATAACATCACGATTTAATAATAAGATATATAGTACACTAAAAGGGCATCACAATTGAAATGAAACAAAAAGATTGTATCAACAATCGAAATCAATTGAAAAATTTCTGGAAATAATAACGTTTTCTTACTGAAATCAACATGAAAATAACAACAAAAACAACAAGTACGCCACTTTATTCGAAATCAAATAAAGAAATTCAAACTTACCAATAACACCATAATACTTGAGCCAAATGAATTGTTCAACATTTGTCCAGATTCTTCAAATGTAAAAGTAATTATAGCTGTATTACCTGCACTAGAAATACCAGAAGTGGAATGACGATCTGCTGTGATTGATGGTTTTGTAACAGTTGTCTCATAAGTGGTATTAACAAAAGTCTCTTCCTCTTGATTATTGGCATTTGTACGAGTTGATGTCAATTGTTTAGTGATTGCAGAGACCACTTTATCACCTTCTCCTTCATGACTTTTGGCTCATGGTTGATGAGTAACTTCTGTAGTAACACCACCATTTGAAATTTTAGTAACTTTGATGATCTCATTAGTCACTGTTGAAACATAACATTGATTATCAGAACATGATGTTATTGTAATCACAGTGGTGCTTGGTTCATCGACTGTGGTAGTGGTGATTGGACAATATGTGGTATAACTTGTGATTAAACCATTAACGGTGGTAGTTATGACTGTAATACTGGTCGTTATTTCAGTTTGGTGACATTGTGAATTTTCATCACATGAAGTGGTAGTGATTATGGTCGTTGATTGGATGTTGGATGTGAGAGTTGATGTTATTGTTAAATCGTTGGACTTTGAAGTTGATGAGGTTATGAATGAATCTGTTGAGCTAATCAATAAGAAGAAGATGATGATGATGATGAAGTTGTTAAAATTTCACTTGATGATGATGATAAATCACTTGATGATGGTACATCACTTGATGATGAAGATATATCACTTTCGATAACACTTGAGCTTCCCTCTTGTTCTGAAGATGATGACGATGATATATCATTCTCAACTGTACCTTCAACTTCAAACGCCTCAACAGCACGTTTAACTAACCCACCATCTCCAGTATATACGGTAATAACACATTTTAACGTAGCACTACCCTCCCCAGTAAATTTACCAACAATCGTGAGATAAATAACCTCATGGATTTCAATAACCTTGGTGATTTCAACACTAATTTCGTCTGAGTTAACATCAATTGAAACTTCTTCCGTTAATAATTCGTTATCTTTAAAAGCGGATGCATCATTGTATTGGAACGATCCAATTTAAGTGCAAACGCGGAGACCTAATGTACCAGGGATTAAAATTGTCCATTGTTAGTCCCCATTATTAATTCTGTGTTGGAGATTACTGGAGTTATTGGTAATGATGAAGCGGAAGTGGAAGCTGAGCTTGATGATGATGGAGTTTCAACTTCATCAGATGACGAAGCTGGTTGTGTTGTTGAAGTGGATGATGACGGTTTGAAAAATATGGATGATAAACTTGTTGAAATTAATTCATTTGAGCTTGAGCTGGTGGTTGATTCAAATAATGAGCTTGATACAGTAACAGAACTTTCTAGTTCAGAGCTTGAACTGGTGGATGATTCAAGTGATGAGCTTGATTCAAATAATGAGCTTGATACAATAACAGAACTTTCTAGTTCAGATGACGTTAAAGAATCAACTTCAGAAGAGGTTGATTCAGGTAGTGATAGTTCAGATGATGAAATAACTGAAGAAGAAGAGGTTTCAATAGTTTCAGATGAAATTTGTGTAGTCACAGACTCGCTAATTGAATCAGAAGATGAACTCACCACTATTTGAGAACTTCAGAGCTTTCCACGACACTTGATGAACTGTCTATCTGATGCTCATGATCATTTGGTTTTGATTCAAGATGTAAACTGGCACCGTCTTTAGTAACTTGTTCAAAAAAAATGCTTGGACCAAAATTAGGTGTATACTGACAATAATCAAAACTATCATTCAATTCCGTTCCTGGGAAAGAATTATATGTATAACAGGTTGAAGCATAAGTATACCTAACCCCATTCTTCATTTCAATCAACAAGACATATGCAGTCACTGGGAAATCTCCAAAGAATTTCTCCCAAATAGTCCATGTTATGAAATCCATCTCGATTGGGTTGGCAGTAGACGTAGGAATGTGTGTGGAGCTAGTGATCGTGGACTCTCCACATAATGTGAGCCCTGGTTTGCTGATGTAGGTGAAATCAAGACTTAAATCAGTGGTAACTATCCTTGTAGGAATCACTTGACACAGAACTTGATACTGATTCACTTGAACTATAAGCATCAGAAGAGGAAGGCTCACTAGATGATGAACTATAAGCGCCAGAGGGCCCTACTAGAAGAGCTGAAATCATCAGAAGACGACAGAACTTCACTGGAAGAACTTGAAGAAGCCACATCAGAACTCACAGGCCCATTTGAGCTTGAGCTCTCCCCAGCATCACTGGTAGTTCTATAATATTTCATACAATCATCAGAAGAAGGTTCAGTTTGAGTCAAAGAACATTCATTAGCAGCATTAGTGATGAATTCACCATATGAGTTCCAAAATTCCAAATAGCCCAACCACAACCAAAACATTCAACCTTCAAGCTTAAGAACTCAGAACCATTAGCACAAAGACAATCATGGTTGAAAGGGAATTTATAAGCTTCATCAAGGGCACAAGTTCTTGCATTACGTGCCATCCCACCACAGTAGATATGACATGTTTAATCAACATCAACACATTCTGATGGGATTTCATCAGCAGCTGAAACTAAACTCAAAACTGAGAGTAGTAAAGGTATGAGATGTACTGAAATCATATTGTTAATGGGGTTAGAGATGAAAGCATTGCAATTCAACGACTTCAATCGATATTTATAGATAAAATACAAATCATGAAATATGCAATCATATTTAAAGTCTAGTCATATGTATAAGATTAAGACCCATTATATGAACGATCACATAATCAATACGATATTTCAAGTTTTAACCAATGAAGAAAGGGTAAAAAAGTAAACCTCATGGATTTAAAAAATTATTAACAACCAGAAAACGTAGATCAACGTTCAAATCTCTTGGATCTGACCAGTTCTGATTCCTGAACAGATAGTAGGTAGATAAAGAGATTGGAATTCCCAATGGGATTCCAAATTAGCTGTGTTTCTTATGGGAGTTTAGCTTGTTTATATTAATCGATTTACGATTGATGGCGATAAATAATCTTAACGGCAGAGATCACAATAGCCATCAGAATGAACTATGAACTACTATCTTCAAATCATGACTATATATATATATATATATATATGCATATATTATGACTATGATCTGATTCGAATTTCAGCATTGTAGGATGCATATACAAGAAAAATATCAAAAAGATTTCCAAGTGTAAACAGTAATACGACTCACGAGTCACGAGGCCTATCATCTATGTATATAAGAGTAAATAGTAAATACTGCAACTTGAAGACAATCTCTAACGTCTGTAATATGTACACAAATCCAATTTCCAATTAACCCCCAACTTTCAACGAAAGAATCAATTTTCATTCTTTCAAGAGTCAAGAATCAAGTCACTTTCTTTGACAGAAGTAAAATTTTAGATTTCAATATATCAAGCTTAAGACCGAAGTTCAATACTAACTAAAGCAACTTATCACCTAATAAATGAATGGCTTAGTCAAGTTTTTATGTATATAGGTATGTCTTAACTTGTAAAGCTAGTATAACAGTAACTTACAAGTACCCTTTAGAATTTAGTATATACCATATATGATATATCTCATCCGGGATCCCTATCTTTATCAACACTGGCCAGTAAGTCACCCTTGTGTAACGTTCCAAATATGACGCAAATTCATCCAATTGTAAATTAATGAACAAGATTTAAGAATTAGGACAAATAAATTAATTTTTATTGGCTGCAGCCTGCCAGGCTCCAACTGGCGCTTTGACACGAGATAAAGGCGTGCATAATATTTTTGACACGCCAATACATCTGTCAAGCTACTGAGATCTTATCAATCCATATATATATATATATACTACATCACCTAAAACTTTCAATTAGAAAATACATAGATCTAGATTCTACTACGGAGTCAAATAAGGTCCCTTAGTTAAGAGTTATCTCCTATAGATATAAGGATTATGGAATAGCGACACCATCCACTAAATTTCTAGTCATTTGCGCACTTATGGTGAATCATCCTCTGGAGTCTGAGAGCATGGGCCATGTAGCGAATGGTATAATATTCAGTTCTGTAAGTCGGCCGTTGAATGTCTTTTATTCCATTGAATCCATTCTGCCAGCAATTTTTGGTCTGGAATATATTACACTCTAATCTACACAATTAGCTAGGTTTTTCATAAACTACCTATTGTAGTATCTAACTCATAACTCATGAATTAATTAGTACTTCTAACGATGGCTTAATGGCTTTATTATTAGAAACCATGTCTCTCTGGTTTCCTCGAGCCCAGGTCCAATGACCATTCTCAATCACAAACTATGTGACTCTCTTCTTCACCTAATTACTGAATTCAAAAATTTTGCAAAACTCTGTTTTTATTCAGAGTTTACAAATCATGTCAAACTTATATCATTTGGTTAAATTGGTTCAAACTGAAAAGGGTAGCCACTGAATCCAGATATACAAAACTGGATTCCTGTAGGCCCTCAGATTAGGATATATCGTAGATGATTGGGGCATATTAATAGGAATTTAGTGCAAGCCAGGTGCGGGATAAGGTGTGGCCTGCCTTATATATAGCTTGATCTCTTATATGATGCACACTGCACCTTATTTCATAGATTTGGGGAATAAATAAGAGTGATAAATATTCCAGAATAAAATACACAAAGTTAAACTGGCATATATGTTTCGATTCTCTGGCTCCTGTTGGCTGTAGCCTGGAGTCATTAAATTAAAACTGTAGGGCGTATTGTGATCAACTGTTGCTCGATGGGGAATGTTATCGAAATACTGATTATGATTCAGGATTCAGTGTGCACTGTGTATTGTTTTGTAGCTGTAGTGTTTGTAATTGTGTTAGAGTGCGATCAAAATAGATACATGGAAATTGAAAGTGACAAAAGAATTGAATAAAAATATAACGATACATCCAATAAACATCAAAAACTCTCCATTGATAATGAGCACCATGAATGAGTTCAAAAGATATTAATCTCATAGCAAGGCTAAAAAAAAAACTAATTAAAACCCATCATTGATACCTTGATCCCTTTCAACCTCTAATCTATCATCATTAACATCAATCCAGTACTTAAACGTCTCGGTCTCATCAATGAATTTCTCGCCTTTGAACAAATACTCGCCCTTATCATCAACTTCAACGTTCCATGGTTTTGGAGTTAATATATAATGAATATTCTTAACTTTATTAAATTCTAAATCTGAATGGATTATTTTCATGGTTTTCAAATAATTATAGACATATGATAATCCCAGCCATCTTGAGTCAAATACGTCACTCAATAGACTTTGATCTGCAAATTCATAATCTGCTGAACTTTCATCATCTAATTTCTTTAAGATCAATTCATGGTTTTCACTACTAGGTGCGACTAATTGCAACCCACCATTACATATCTTTAGTGCAGTGACGTTAGGTTGTGGGCCCAACAAGATTTCATCACCATTAGATATCTTCACAACTGAAGTTGTATTATTACTAAAAGCACAATTTGAAGGGATCCAATCTTTTGGGTAATGTTCGAACTCCATTGGATTACAAACACAAGCATGAGAAGCACCAAAGACCAATCGATTCTCAACTAAGTCATACTCGAATAATTCATCCATATTCTTAATAACAACCATATCACTATCTAATTGAACGATTTTATCAAATTGTAATAATGAAAAAGGTTGTAGTTTGGACCAACAATCGTAAAATCTTGGGTCATTTGAATAATCTTTAGATTTCGTAGGTAAAAGATATTCGATTTTGATCTTTGGGATACCTCTGTCGTCTAATGATTTGTGTCCTTCTAATGGGAACGTTTCTGTGTATAATGCAACCAACCTGTACTTCGACTTGACTTTTTTCAAGGAGTGGTCGAGGGTTAATAGGCCAGATAAGTAAGCTGTGTTGGTGATCAAAGTTGTCCAGACTCTCTTGTCGTTGATTTCTGACATTGCTTTGGTGGTGGATCTGGATGCAGAGAAGTTGATTTATCTTAACAAGGATTTCTAATCTTTACTTGCAACTCCGAAGATTATTGAAATGTGTCAATATATGATATAGGTGAAACGTGCTTCATAACCATTAGGACTTTCACTAGTAATAGTTAAAGCGGACTATATTCTCTAATGGCTTCGAGGTCATGAAAACTCGAAAATTTTATGGTTCACGTTTGGAGCTATTCACAACTCCACGTATTATATGTAGAGTTATATTCACTAACTACTGATAAAGTGAGATAAATGTACGAGATTTTGTTAATTCTTTGATTCTATTATTAATTTAATCGTCAGTTTCATATAAATTACCTGCAGGCAGTGATGAGATTGAAGTGCCAATTTAGTTTATATGTATTTTAGTATAATATGTTCACGGACAATATAGAAACAATCCATCCAGTGAATGGTGATGATTCTTCTCTTTTAGAGATTCATTCAATTTAATCAATCTATGATCCTCATACTCCAACATTAATGTATCAACAATATTACTTAAGTCATTATTGAATCTATTCCTCAATATATTTTCATCAGTTTCATCATCTGATATAGATTCATCTTGGACTCTATTTAAAATACAAGACTTGATCAATCTTTTGATTAATAAATCATGACTCTTAGTGGTTGAAGTTGATAAGATTGATATTAGTTCAATAAGATTCGTTTGATTCTTACTGAATGATAGCTCATTTGTTGAAATTATCTCATCTTTATAATAATTGATCTGTTTGGGGATAGTTATTATTAATCTAATGAAATTTAATTGATTGTATGACAGTTTGGTGATTTTAGTTAATGATTTATCTAATTGATAAATTATATGAAATAAAGACTTTATTAAGATAGAAGGAATTTCATCTTTTTCATATTTCACCATCCAATTTTCAATATTCTTATTATATAAATTCAAAGCTTGATCAAATTTAGATAAATTCAAACATTTGATAATCAACAGAATCTTGAAATCATTAAATTCTTTATCACCCTTATCTAAAAATTCAAATTTATTTAAAATATGATCAATATTAAAACAATGTTTATTCATGATTATTGATTTGAATGATTTAATGTTTAAATTACCAGAATGAATCAACGTGTCAAATATATTCAATAATTCAGTCTCATTCTTAACAGAATTAATACGTTTCTTTAATGAAATCGAATCTAATGAATTGATATCATTGAAATTATTCACATTTATTGAATTTGAATGAATTGAATTCAAACCATGGATACTATTCATGAAGTGATTAGATGAGACGTCATGATTGTCGCTAATGGTTTGGTTTAAGACTGATGTAAATTGATTGATGTATTTAAAACGTTCAGATGTGGAAATGGTGGTTGAGTTATTGGTTAATAAATCGATGGCGTTAGTAATGTCTGAATGGTTTAAATTAAGGGATGATTCTTTGTTGGAGTTGTGCGTTGTTGATGATTTTACCGAGTTTAGTGTAAATTTTTTAGATTTCGAGAGCTTTGGAATGATGGAGAACAGTCTTTTGGACATATTTGGAGGGCTTTTGTTTTTAAATTTAATATTGATGACAATATTGTTGTTTGTTTAAAAGTGAGATATGAAAATTCAAGATTGACAGTAGTTCCGGATATATTATATAATCACTGCCCTCGGATATAATATTCTAATAAAGTACTGTACTACTTACATTATTTCTCCAGCTAAATTCATGTATTTATTACTCATATACTCTGGATGTGCTCCAGTAATGCCTTTCTTCTCATTGAGATCAAACACACTTCGATTCTTTGTTCCTCATCACTCCAATTATGAGCCTGAATTAAAATCATTAAAAAGAACACCTCAATAATCATAGTTGGTGTATTACAAATCAATTGCCCTGTCTCATCCCATTTCATGGCAGATGCGACCACAATCAACAACAGAACAATAAAACAACCGATCCCCACTGACACTGTTGACGAACACGCATCATTAACGTATAACGAAATCTTTTTCAAAGTTGACATTTCACCGTCATGAACAATCATTGGAATTTCTAAATTCAATTTTTTAAACAGTTCCCTTTCTTCAGACTTATTCAACTCTTTAAATGATTCATCTAGTTTATTGGTACGATAATAAACGTTTCTCACGACAAATCCATCGATAAAACCGATTAATCCAGTATATGTTCCAATAATAAGCCACCAATTTGTATTCCAGCTCATAGGACTACCAATGAGTATCCATGCGATGATCACAATGATACAAACAACGACACCAATACCTGTTCCAATGATATCACCATAAAAATCAATTGATTTCAAAGCCCAACCTCTTTTTTCTGATGGAATCTGGATTGTTGGATTAGGAAGTGTTGGTGAATTAGTTAATGATCTTAATTTACTTTCAATCAAATGATCATTATGTAAAACATCAATCAATATCTTATTCAAAAATAAATCATGTCTTGCTCTCACATTTTGTAATGAGACGGAAGTGACTAATAATATGACAGCAGTTGCTGTATTTATACCTAATTGCCATAGATTACTCCATCTCTCATATTTTGGATTAGATCCTGTTCTTTCACCAGTGAATGGAGGCGAATTCAATGCATCTGACCATAATGCACCACAACCAACCCATACAAAGATCCCTATCCAATAAACAATAATAGATATAGTTGAACCTAAGAAATTGGATAATTTGGTCGAAAATTTATCAAACCATTCTTCTTCTGGAAGGTATTCTTGTAAGATATCATCTATTGAAATATGTGACACTTTCTCATTTGGTGATGATGTTTTATGTAATTCCATACCTTTTTCAACATCACCATCTTTTTCATTGTTATCTTGAGTCTCATTATTACTATCTGAGTTATCAAGTGAGGTGTGTGACACTTTTTCATTTGGTGATGGTCGTTTTTGGAACTCCATACCTTTTTCGGTATCTTTTTGATTGTTATCTTGAATTTCGTTAAGACTGTCTGAATTATCATTTCCTTCAGCAATCAATTCATCTTTCTCTAATAATTCCAATAGTTGATTAAATGTTTTGATTCTTGAAGTAAATTCACTCCAGATTAAATTCTGTTGATATGATTGAATCAACTGTTGTCTCATTAAAAAGGTATCCCAGATATAAGTCTGGATAGATTGACCATCTTGCATGATAACTTGCCAATTTTGAGGTCCTTTATAAACAATCCCAAGAATACACCAAATCAACAAAATGGCCCACATAAGGTAGAAAGCAAACTTAGTCCCCACGATATACACCAACCAATCCAATATCAAATCGAATTTAGTTGGTTTTAAACCATTGAAACTTAGATCTTCATCGTGATTAATTGTATTGATTTCATCTTCCTTAGTAAGGGAGATATCTTCATCTTTGATTTCAGTTTCAGTTATTATTGGTGCTGCATGGAACACATCATGTCTCTTTCCAGGATGACCAAACCAGTCTCTGAAGAACCCCATTTAGAGTGTTAAAACTTAGGAGCAATGTGCAGATGGACAATATGTAGATCATTAAGATAAGTGCGATTGGAAAGCAAGTCTGAGGATATTTATATAGATTGATAATTCTTAATATCGAGGTGTTTTAAATGATAGACAGTATTGGCAAATTTATGTAGCAATGTTTGAGAATGCGACATTAGTCAGAACTTAGGTGGGGTCGGTCTCCAGACTGTGGCAGTTTAGGTGTGTAATATGTACATATATGATCACTGATGGATCTAGACGATAATCAAAATGTCAAGATGATCATCCATGATAGCTGGTGTAGCTCTCGATGAATTGTATTTAATTTGCAGTAATTTATTCCGGGTTATAAATCATAAGTCCGTTTAGCAAATCCGCATTAATCCGATATATTTAAAAGTCTGATCGTAAAAGTATTTATTTGATTGTTAAAACCAAAAACCGGAGTAAAACATAGGTGGTACCATAAAAAAAAAATAGATATTTTCAATAAAAAAGCAATTTTTGTCCATTATTTTACTACAAAAAAAGGCCACTAACATCTATATCTGCTTATCCATGGAACTTGACTTTAAAGACAGAATATACGGTGGTTTTTTGTAGCTTTTTTATCAAAGATAGGGCGATCCGGAGGTCAAATAAAATTCACCTACAATTTTTTTGCATTACGTAATAAATTACATAATATTACACACTAATTTGCAGTGATTTGTAGTGAAATTTTGTGATTTTGATTATGTAACACATACTAATTTTGCTATTTTTTTTTTGGTACCACCTAAAAACAATCCCCAAAAACCAAGAATTTAAGTAAATAGTCACACGTCATCTTCCATCCCAAATACAAAATCCAAAAAAAATATTTAAGACTTTTCTGAATATAAGCTTATTTAGACGAGTCTAAGTCAAAACAACCAATCGAAGGTTATAATAATTAATTACTTGCACGCAACTTGCAAGGTCTTGTCTTGAAATTGAATTGTGTGAATTGTATGCCGCATTATAATGTAGCCATAACTATACTACCTGGAGCCTGGTTAATTATGTGTATAACTTATTGGATATAGGGACTTCAAAATTCACTGATAAATGTTAGGTGAGAAACATTGTAGCTTATTGATAAGTCTATGACGTATGAAGATTGTATTAAAATTCAAGATTATGTACTTCAATCTATTCTCACTTAATATGTAGCTTCTTGATTATTCCCATCATTATTCAAATTCATGAAATATAGACTACATTCACCATTCTAATGTACACAAAACTATTGATCTACTTGAATATTGAAGCTATCCATGACAAGCTCGAATCATGTATTGTATTATATTAGTTTGCGACAAGCAAAATAATCTACATTCAAAATAATCTACATTATTCAAGGTAACACTTTGTGTGAGTAAAAAACGTATTTATTGTTCAGTCCAGCACTATTCAATGAAGCACCCATATGGTATTGTATAGTAAGTGTGAGCGCATCCAAGAAGATGAAGATTTTGATTTCAAATTTGTGGTACGCTCTTCATTTCATAGCATTTTGTTTGATAGCTAAAACCATGGGTGTTCAAATAAACACATTTCACCCATAGAAAAATCAAATATATTTCAGCGTTTCTAAGGCCAGTAATGCGGTAAGTGCAGCATTTATTAAGTATAACAGAGCTGATAACTTTCATGTGTACCTAATGGACAGTGAAAGCTGTAGTTTATTTGGATGCTAGTATTGATTCTGTTAAATACTAGCTTGCTGATGAGTAGACCACATTCGATAAATCCAACAAACTAAAAAATTTAACAAAAATATTTTAAGAGAAAACTAAGAAGTTTATACAATGAGTTTAATAATCTTTATCTTAAAGAAATAGATGGAACAAATAATTGTATTAGCCCACACCCACAACAGACATACTTCTGATATCGATTGAAATTGTATTTAATAGGCTCATAGCTAATTGAAACCAAAACAGGCTCTGTACTGCCCCCAAAACTTCTCAAAATAAGGGTGAATAATCGCTAAATCCCTAATTGGGCGTCAAAAAACATGTGGAAAACTTGAGAATTGCAATAAAACTTTCCTAATTTCACTTTATAAAATCTTCATACTGGGATAATTTCAATTGTCTCAATGAGTGAAGAAAATCCTGTTGACCAGTAATATAATGACAATGCTTTTCAGTATAAAGCTTAAAGCTTTAAGCAATGGAGATACCATTTTGAAGGCTTGCAATGAATTGTATTTTTATGAATTATATGAATAGTTATTTTGAAGAGAGACATAAGAATCTTGAAGAACTTGTTCTCATAATCATGATCAACTGCACAATAAATATAGGGCTGAACTACAGGATAAAGACGAGTTTGACATAACTACTGAAGATTGAATGTTTTTGGATGATGCTGTTCAAGTTGAATTCGAAAAACAAGCTGAAGCTTTTATTGAACGAATATGTACTAAGAAAAGTTATCAGATGCTTTTGAATAAGAAATTTGGAAGAGCTGGAAGGTAAAGAACATAAGGCATTATCGTATGTCTACTCATAGACTTTCATTCCAGTTACATCAACCTTCTTCGTGTTTTATCTATATGCTGCTCCTGCTGTGAGATATGTATCGAACCTACAAGTCATTCATGTTTCTACTCGTGACTCTATTGGTACTGGTGAAGTCAGAAGATGGTCCAACACATCAACATATTGCTCTACGTACCTTCTACCGATCCCTTCCAAACTTCATGTATATTAGACCTGGTGATAGTAACGAAGTTGGTGCTGCTTAGGAAATCGCTATTAGACCAAGAATGTTCCAACAATTTTTCACTCTAAAAACAAAACCTACCACAATTCCCACAATATTTTCAAAAAGAAGGCTTTCACAAAGCTGTGTGTGTGTTTGTTGACGTTGAAGCCCCACAATTACAACTTATTAAGGGAGTGCTAAAATTAATTTCGCTATTTCTGCTGCTGAAACATTAAATGCTCTTGAAATTACAACCAGAGTTATCTCTTTCTCATGTCAAGAAGTATTTGAAAATTCATCTATTGGTTATAAAAGATTTATCTTATTATGAGGAATATTATTATGAGGTAAAATTTCATCAATTGTTGTTGAAGCTTTTGCACGAAATGGTTGGGCTAACACTGGTATTTGTTTACAACAGTTTGGTAAATCATTACCAGGTTCTGATACTTATGAATTATATGGTTACAACGCTTGGTTTATTGCTGAACAGTATCCAAATATTATGAAACAGTTAATTCCAATCCTGATTTACTATAGGAATTTCAAGACTTGTACTCAAAAGGTCAAAACATTACAACTTATTCTAAGATATATAAATATATTTAGATTAATAAAATAAAGAATGATCATCTCTGTTAATCATCTAAGTATCATGAGATTGGGTTTATGTTAAGAAATCATTAATAGGAAATTAAGCTTATTTCAAAATTCAAAGAGCGAAATTGATATGTTCAACTGTTAAACTCAATATAAAAGCTGATTTCATATCAACAGATATAATTGGTAATAAATGTTAATATCTTTTTTATACTAGATAAATCATTTTCATAGTATATTACCTCTTAATTCCCTCATGATTATTCAGAACGGCCGTGTTTTTTCTTCGATATCTTCGACCCCTAAAACTCTAACATGCTTAAGGTCATTTTCCTGCAACAAGTTGAATTAAAATAAATCTTTTGTTACCAAATACTCCTGAGTCTTTTCTCCTTCAAGTTCATACTCAAAAATAATAAGGTAAATTTGACAATTATACCAATCGATATAAATCGAAACAGGAAACTTCAAAAGCAGGTAATGTAATCTCAACAATTGATTATTTGTTGTTTTTTTATAGGTAAAAATTCAAAATCTTTAAACTTTACAGAGCCACCAGTATATTCACTGTAGAAGATCCAGTTGAATCGAATCTTTTATCATTCAAATGATAAGATTCAGAAACATCTAAAAGAACTGTTTGGCGAGGACTACCTTGATAATTTTAGGATGACACTGTAATCCCAATCGAAACTGCAGGTAGAGCTTATGATGAAGTTGAGAGTCATACCTTTCTATTGCTCCAATAAGAAAGTTTCAAGAACATGATACTGAACTAGTTGTTCTCGGCGGTTATTAATAAGATAATCGAAGAAGTTGGTGGCGCGAATAGTGCGAATTTTTCTCAATCCCACTATTTCCTTTAAAGCAACTGGAGAATTCCATTCGAAAAAGAGATTATTGACACTAACATGAAAATCAATCATGGGTGAGAATGAATTATTGGATTTAGTTAGTGTTATTGATTTACAATCAGGACAAGCTATTGGTGTTCCTAAATTTAAATATATGAGTTGAGGGTTCCACTTATAACAATCACATTCTGATCTCTAGACTGATGCAGAAAAAGTCGAGAAATTGGTGGTTTGATAGCTTTTAATTTAGATACTGGCTTTGAATAGTCATTTGGAGTTCACTTTGAAACAAAAGGTGTGATTGATGAATTTGATAATAGGTAAAAAATTTCAGTAGATGATTTTCAGTAAGAATATAGTTTAATTTTTCCAGGTGTAGTACTTTTCTATAATAACTGCTTCTTGGTTTTCCTCTTTTGAGATTGATAAATCATAAGTATGTGGGAACCTCAAAATTTATTGAGTTTCAATGAACATAGAGGTCTTTTTAAACCGTTTCTACACGTTGATGTATAATGACTTGAGGTTAGTTTGAAAGATTATTTTTACTTGTTTCTAGCTGAGGTTTATTGATGTAATTTGAGTCGTATAGTGCCATCAGTTTCTTCAAGCTTCTATTAGCTTTTTTAATAACTTACATTCGAAGATTGGCATTTTTATCACATGAGATGAAACAAAAAAATCTTTAGAAGCCCTGAAATTTTGATATTTTCTATATTAAATGGACAAATTTGTCTTTTAGTACCTTAATTTATTCTTAGTATCTAATATCTAAGTTTATTGTTATCTAATTGGTGCTTTGAAACGACTTGCTCTAATTTTCTTCTTAAATCTCAGTTCAAAACATTCATAAAAAACCGTAAGATATCCACTCAGATACAGTATAGGACTATATTAGTATCACCAGTACCGTAATCCATACCTCTATATACTCTTAGATTTTTCATAAAGAGTAAAACTCTTGATTTATCGTGATTTATTAGTATTAGACAATGTTTTTAAAATATTTCAAAATAATGAAATTATGAAATCATCATTATAGCTCAATTAATAGAAAAGCAATACATTTATTGGAAAGCTAAAGATCTATATAGTATTAAAGCGTTACTTCCTTATTTTATCAGAAATATCTCTAATAAGGAAATTACTTGATAACTTTTGTTTTGTTAATACGCTTTGAAATCATTTTTATTTTAACTTTTTAAAAATCAAAAAAAAGTAAGTTTGATTTTTTTCCGAATTTCAAAATTAAAGCCGAGTAGCGCCGACTGAGATTTGGTACTTTAAACCTCTTACTACATGCTGAGCCTACTATTAGTGTGATAGAAATAGACTACTAATAAAGAAAGTGCTTTCAATATATATTTTAGAGTGGAGAGTACTAGAAAATAAGTTTTTGTTTTTCGGCTTTTTTCGCGTCACAGAAAGAAATTTGCTAGTAAAATTGAAAAAATTGGAAATATCAAGAGTCTGGATAACTCAAAAAAATGGTAAGCTGAGAGTTAAGTAAAGGTTTAGAAAGATAAAGAATGCTTTATAGTAATTTATTTAATTTTTTTTGGTATTTTTTTACGGAGTTTAACTATTAATAATTAATAAGTTCAAAAATACCACGTATTCACTAGCTATATATGTCTCTTAGCTAATATCAAGCTCCTTAAAATAAGTAAGCTACTGAACAAGGTAATATTTGAAAGTCAGAAACTTGTAATATTATGGCATTTTTTACGGGATTTGTCACATTTTGAGTTTGTTTAGATAATTTTTTAAAGAAACATAATTTACGAATAATAAGTTTCAATAAAACAGCACTTAAAATAGGCGAAATAGGCCAATGAGCTACATCCGGGTATTAATAAGGTATATGATTAGAAGTGCACTAGCTATTCTCATATTACAGCAAAAATTGCTAGTTTTTCTTTCTGTTAGTATTCAACGCGTTTAATGATGAACTATTTCCTAATTTTGTGGAAATTGATACTTCTTTACTGAAAGGGAGGGTGTATTCAGTTATTAAGTACCATGGTCCATGTAACTATTATGAGTGGATCTGCGAAGTATCTTTTATTACCTTGTTGAAAACGTAAGTTACCTTCATGAGTTGAAAATATAACTCTATCAAAACAAACAAAGAATGTTTGAAGTAAAGAGGACAAGAAGGGGATCAGTGTACTAGAGATAGCTCTATATCGAATAGCTAACAGTGGATACGTACTTGGGTGAAGTATCTGAGTATAATACTCAATTGGGAGAATTATTAAGTGCCTTCAAACCAACCCCAGGGAAGTTCTAAAAGACGCGTTTTTCATCGATTGTAGTACTATACTTCAAGAAACATTGAGCGATTGGATTATATATTGTTACATTAGAAATTTCTCACTCGATTATACTCCAAACTAAGTACCTAGTTCAATTGTATTTAATATTGAGATGTAGCACAGCTCCGATCTAAACCTTCCGAAGATTGGATCAATGTGAGATTATGTCTTCAAGCCTTTGTTAAAAGTACGGAAAGGGAATAGCTGTATGGTAAAGCATGTAGAGCATCGTACAAAAAAGATCAAGTGTTTACCTCACTTTTAAACGCGGTATGTTCCTTATAATAATGTGATTAAAATATCTTTTCTTTAGATAAACTTTATTTTTAGAGTAGTAAATAGTAATAAATAGGAGGTCTTACAAACCAGATATCATGAGATACCTTATTGATACAGAGACTCAACAGATTAACAACGTGAGGATTGTAAGAAGGTGACAAAGTGTACATAAACACGGATATTTCTTGAGTTGAAATAAGCCTATCACTATACAGAGATCAATAGTCAAGATAAAGAGTATATCAATCAGTTTATGAAACTACTAGTGGATAGTTAGAGCTTCTAATAAATGAGTGATATTCTTTGCTTTTAGGATGAAGTACTCAGTCTTATGTGGTTTGAAATAAGGAACCCGAATTAATTGAAACAGGAGGGCTAAGACTGAACGATTTCCTAAAGCTTCATCCCATTTACTATACTATTAGATAATAGGTACTTGAAGATGACAAAGAGGAGTAGTTGAGATTGATATGATAAGGCCAGTGCCATAGTGGAACAGTTTAAGTGACAGTAAAGATATGTGATACTCGGATTATTATGGATTGAGAACGAATTTGATGAGTTATATACTTGAATAACCTACCAAAATGCCAATAAAAAAGTGATATAACTCAGTTGAATAAACTGATGAAAGTACTTATTGGTAGTGACTTATAATAAATATGACATAAAACCAACCTTATTCGACTTTACTGTTAGAGTTTTATCGGGATTATACTATTGTGAATTTTGTGCTACTGTTGAAAAATACACCGAATATCAATTTAAATATCACCAACTAAAAGTAACACCTAGTACCTCATACAGATGAGCCACTAATAATTAAAATATACCAGTATTTACATCATATCTATATTAGTATAACCCTATCAATGAGGGGTTTCTGTTGAATTGAATCCAACTTGTTATCGATAATCATAATATTTCTCGTTAATATATATATTAAGTTATACAAAATAATCTGGGCTAACTACCCTTTATATACTAATTCTAGAGTAATCATGATGTTCCAATATATTCTAAGAACTTCTTAAAAATGGTTCCACTTTGTTTCACAAGAAAGATTAAACTTCAAATAACCAATCACATCATTAATGGCTAATAATAGCTGAGACATCAATGATCACACCACTAATATATCTGAAACATCAACACCGTCCCTTACACTAGAATTCATATCAAAAAAAATGATCTTCCCACAAAACAAATTGGAAGAACAAAATATCCCAAAACACAAAAAGGATAATAACTAATAACAACAAAAATATAACGTTAACAAACTAACATAATCCCAACATGGATC
>JAKUBM010000092.1:0-30078 GCA_030566895.1 Phaffomyces coquimbonensis
TTGAGTTGAAAGAAAGATTAAGAAACATGAAGTGTTTAAATTAGATTAAGTAGAAGCCACCAAGAAAGGTTTTTCAAGTTGTATAGAATTATAATAAAAAAATTACAGAGAAAAAAAAAAAACCGCACAGCGCTGAACCAATAAAGGTCCGCAGTTCGAAACCAAGCAAATGCTTTAGACTTTATTTCACCTCAAATGAGGATTTAACTAACACAAATTGTGTATGACCCAATTAATATTGGGCTTCCCAGTAATGGTATAAAACCGATTGACTTAGTTAACTGGAGTTTATCATTCCATTTAGCTCCGCGCGGTGGACCATTTGTACAGTTGTTCCGGCGACAAGTACTTACAGCCTATAGCTGCGTGGTTTATGAAACATAGTCGAACAGGCCAGATTGGCAAGACTGAACCGATGCTAACTCGTACGGCCCTAGAAGGTCATGCCTGGAAAAACAGTTATAAGGAAAATCAAAAAGACGGTGTAACAAATACAAGCTAAACAGAGCTAGAGTTTCAAAGAGTGTATAGATAAAAAGTTAATGAACAATCATCTTAGAGAAAAAAAAAAAAAGCGCGGTGGACCATTTGTACAGTTGTTTGAAGTGTTCAAATTAGATTAAGTAGAAGTCACCAAGTCAAGTTGTATAGAATTATAATATAAACAATTACAGAGAAAAAAAAAAAATTGTTCCGGCGACAAGTACTTACAGCCTATAGCTACGTGGTTTACGAAACATAGTCGAACAGGCCAGATTGGCAAGACTGAACCGATGCTAACTCGTACGGCCCTAGAAGGTCATGCCTGGAAAAACAGTTATAAGGAAAATCAAAAAGACGGTGTAACAAATACAAGCTAAACAGAGCCAGAGTTTTAAAGAGTGTATAGATAAAAAGTTAATGAACAATCATCTCTAGAGAAAAAAAAAAAGGCCGCTCTGGAGACTGAACCGATGCTAAAAATTGTGGAACACACCCAAAGGAAAAGTTGAGTTGAAAGAAAGATTAAGAAACATGAAGTGTTTAAATTAGATTAAGTAGAAGCCACCAAGAAATGTTTTTCAAGTTGTATAGAATTATAATATAAACAATTACAGAGGAAAAAAAAAACAGAGCTAGAGTTTAAAAGAGTGTATAGATAAAAAGTTAATGAACAATCATCTTTAGAAAAAAAAAAACATTTAATAATTATCTAAGAGAAAAAAATAACTATAACTGACTATGGTATGTTATTTAGTTAGTAAATGTCGCTAAAACCTAGTAATTTGGTGATTTATTCAACTTTAATTTGTTTTTTTTGAGTTCCGCCTAAACTCCGCCTAGGATTTGCTGAGGGTATTTTTTTAGCGGGGTGCCTGTTGCAGATTTAAAAGGATACTGGTTTTTGAACTTGTAAATATGTAATGATTAGGCTTGACGGTCTCATCAATTTATTTTATTTCTTTACTAAACTCTCAATAAAGTAGCTGACTAAAATCTAAACAGTTTTTGAAATCAATGAATAATATGTTGAAGAAAAAACGTTAATTTAAGGCTGAAAGAAGTGATGCGTTAGTTTTATTTTTTGTTTTTATTCAATAAAAAAAAAAAATGTGAGTTCCACCTATTTATGATTAGTCATACTTATTAATAGCAATTGAATTGAATTGAATACGTTATATAGTCAGTTTAGTCAACTGTAATTTTTACGTCTTCTACTGTTGGTTTATGTTTTTATAACAATCTCGTATCCTCTAAAAAGTTAATGAACAATCATCTTTAGAAAAAAAAAAAATATGACATAATTCTGTTACCATAGTATTCTATTATGTTTATGAAGAATGTGACTATTTAGAAAGTTGGTGAGAAGTTTATAGGTTATCAGTTCTGAGTAAGTATTCAAATATGAGAACTAATTTTATTTGAGTATAATTAGAGATATTTATTCCTCGTAGTTTATAGAAATTCTATATGAAGGATAGGTTAAAAACTAGTAAATAATAATAACCCATAATTAGTGTGAGAGTCATCATCAGTGAATTTCAGTTCTGTAATTTAGATTCTTGTATTTAATGTTGTATATTATTGAATTTGATTTAAAATATGTGAATCTATAAACCATTCTTTTCAATACGCTGAGCTTTTACTGATAATTTAATTGATACTGTTAATAGTTATCTTGAGTGATTCATGAAAAGTCCTTAACTTCAGAGTGAAAAATAATACATCGACGAGAGAAAAAAGGTACTGTTTATGAACATGATTTGTAGAGTCAATTTAAGAATTCTGAATTTGAAAACATTCGATGAGATTATTATTTGTAACATTAAATACGAAAGATTAAGTCAGATAACTGAAGCTTTACTGATATTGATTCTTATTTTTTTTCGTATTAAGCGAATGAAATATACAATTTTTTTAATTTGATACTGTTTGTCTTTTTTTATGTGATATTTGTCAATTTTCTTGATATATCCTCCATCCAACACACTCTTTTCAGTAATTACTATGGGAAGTTGCGGATGGTTTGTATCTTCGATGTGACCTTATATTATTGTTCTGATTAATGCATGTTACTCAAAACAACAACAATAGAGACTGACCTTAACCAATTGAGTTGTATCAATTCAGTGGAGATGATTTGGGTATGAACGAATGAGCATTGAATGTAACTTATTGAGTGAACGTTCGATACACACAAAATTTAAGACCATCACTTCTCTCTATGTATTGGCTTCAAATGGAACTTCACCTAGAGACGCTTGATCTGCCCGAATTGTTTTGGCAGAATTTTTTTCGATCTCAAAATTTGAAATTTTGAAAGTAATTTTCTCTCTTAATTTGTTTTGAAACCCTTGAGCATAAATTATTTCATTAAAAATGGGATTCTTAGACGATATTAAAAGCAAAGTTGGCGAGGAAAACTTTGAAAAGGCTGGATCTTACTTAACTAAATCGACTGAACAAAAAACTGAAGAAAAATCAGAAAACGTTAAAGAAGAAGCTAGACAAACTGGTTCAAGATACGTTGATAAAATTGAAAGTTTCATTGGTGAAGAAAAAGTCAATGAAATCAAAAACAAAGTCGGCGAAGATAATTTCATCAAAGGTGAAAACATTATTGAAGAACAAATCAAATCAAGATTATCTGGTAACAATTGAATTATGTATTCTTCAAGATTAATATAGAAAGAAAATTATAAATGTTATTCATTTGTTTGATAATTGGATTGTAATGTTATGATACTCATTTCTCCTACAATTTAATGATATAACGTCCAATTCTCACATTTCATGAGTCTTAACTCTTCAAATGACAATAACTCTTTAGATTTTCAAATGCTAAGAATAATTATCGGATACCAGATGGTGAGTTATAATCTACCCATGGGCTTACCATTTTTGACGTGAGGATATTCACCCATTGATAGTAGAGAATTCATTGGCCATATAAATAACTAAGATCAATATCATGATATATATATGGTGTACTCATTATTCATTGAAAAATTCAATGATATGTGGTGGAACTAAACTATAATAGAGCATGAAAAATTCATTTTAACGAACGAGTTATGAAACTTCGGAGTAACTAGTACTTCGTTTCGACTCATGAATCATAGTGTAAAGTTGTTGATTTTTATGTATGATGTAAACAGTATATATGGTGTAATATGTACTATGTACTATGTAGGCAATTTAAATCGAAGTGTTGATATTTTGATTTTGGGAAATACAGATTAGGAAAAGCGCATTGATTTAGTTGTAAGTTTTAAGTGAAGTAAATAAGATGAATATTTCTAAAAAATAGCTGAACTGTGAAAGTGGTCTGAATTTTAAATCACTGATGTGGATCATTAATGTTTAGTTTAGTGTTTACATTTCACTAAACAACGGATCAGCGATGTAATCAGTGAATTAAACGAGATTTTGGATCTGACTATAAATTTGGGTGTCCAATTTCCACTGTTGGACTCAAGTAATTTTTAGTCATACCAATTAGGGGAAGTAGAAGATCAATATGAGTAGTGATAAGTGTGAATATATGTGCACATTCTCAATTACTTGAAGAGTGAAATTAAACGTTTGTAATTTATTGAAGGTAATTAGATTCCTTTTTGAAATAAGTAGGGTTAAAAATATGTGTGTTGCTAACCCCACACGCTCTCCAGCTAACAGGAATATATGGATGAAATACCTCATAATAAATGGATTAATTATTTTAATTTATCGTTGAAGTTTATCCGATAACCTGATTCTAAGAACGTTGACGTTGAAATTAATATAAGCTCAAGCCCGCTCTGAACAATGGTACTACTGTAAGATATATCAATATTTCTGTGCTTTACAATGTTCCGAGTACTTGGATATGTACTTATAACTTATAAGCTCTAACACATGATCAAGGATCAAGTCATGATACATAATTGGTTTCGACATCGGAGAATCTTAGGGGACTTCGCCGAAGAAGAAGGAGATCATTTTTAGTAATAATAGTCGGAAAAAGAAAGAGATACCCCATAGTTGAATGTGAATAATGCGTTAACGGAATGCGGTGCTGGAACTTGGAGTAGACTGTAGGACTCAGGAGCTTGCTGCTTGGGCGACTGGAGTTAACTACGCAGGCGGAACAATTAGATCCAATAAGGAATCCGCATTCTTTCGATAACATGAGGTTCTTAACTTTTAGGCCAATTGAAGGTGTTTATTTTTTTATGTCATGCGTGGATGGAAGAGTCAAGAATAGAGAGCTGGAAATTGGATTGAACCATGATTTATGAGAATTATGAAGATCAGGAAATACTGAGAGGTACATCTGGGCACACTGTACACTGGAGTGGATGTATAGAGCGGAGTGTGTCATAATTTCATCCAGATCACCAGCAAATCCAATTTGAATCTCAAGCTAATTTTTTTTTTCTCAGTCCTGAAATTGTTTCTTTTTTTATAGGTCGCATAATCTCTGGCCAATCAAATCTCTTCTTCCCCCCGAGAAACAATTTCAAGAATGAAAAATTTACTATATAAACACTTCGATTCAAGACATATTTCATTTCTTTACTATTCACTCTCCATCCAACACAATTTTTACAAAATGGTCCAACCATCAGAACCAGAATTCGAACAAGCCTACAATGAAGTCGCTTCAACTTTAAAAGCTTCTGCTTTATTTGAAAAAGAACCAAAATATGAAACCGCTTTAAAAGTCGTTGGTATTCCAGAAAGAATCATCCAATTCAGAGTCGTTTGGGAAAACGACCAAGGTGGTTTAGAAGTCAACAGAGGTTACAGAGTCCAATTCAACTCCGCTTTAGGTCCTTACAAGGGTGGTTTAAGATTACATCCATCTGTTAACTTATCCATCTTAAAATTCTTAGGTTTTGAACAAATCTTCAAGAACGCTTTAACTGGTTTAAACATTGGTGGTGGTAAAGGTGGTTCTGATTTCAATCCAAAAGGTCGTACCGATTCTGAAATCAGAAGATTCTGTTACGCTTTCATGAGAGAATTATCAAGACACATTGGTCAAGATGTCGATGTCCCAGCTGGTGATATTGGTACCGGTGCTAGAGAAGTTGGTTTCTTATTCGGTGCTTTCAAAGCTTACAGAAACTCATGGGAAGGTGTCTTAACCGGTAAAGGTTTAACCTGGGGTGGTTCTTTAATCAGACCAGAAGCCACCGGTTATGGTTTAGTTTACTACGTTGAACAACAAATCAAATATGCTACTCAAGGTAAAGAATCTTTTGAAGGTAAAAGAGTTGCTATTTCCGGTTCAGGTAACGTTGCTCAATACGCTGCTTTGAAAGTTATTGAATTAGGTGGTACCGTTGTTTCATTATCTGATTCTCAAGGTGCTATTATCTCTGAAACTGGTATCACTAAAGAACAAATCTTTGAAATCCAAGCTGCTAAATTAAAATTCAAATCTTTAGACCAAATCATTGGTGAAGCTTCTGCTTTCACCTCATCTCCAGTTAAATACATTGAAGGTGCTAGACCATGGATCCATGTTGGTCAAGTTGATGTTGCTTTACCATGTGCTACTCAAAACGAAGTTTCTGGTGAGGAAGCTAAAGCTTTAGTCGCAGCTGGTGCCAAATTCGTTGCTGAAGGTTCCAATATGGGTTCTACTCAAGAAGCCATTGATGTCTTTGAAGGTGAACGTCAAGCCACTGCTTCAATCGCTTCCCCAGCTGTCTGGTACGGTCCTGGTAAAGCTTCCAACGCTGGTGGTGTTTTAGTCTCTGCTTTAGAAATGGCTCAAAACTCTCAAAGAATCCAATGGACTTCTGAACAAGTTGATGCTGAATTAAAGACCAGAATGATTGCTTTATTCAACGAATCCATTAAATTTGCTAAATTATACACCAAAGAAACCAACAAAGAATCTTTACCATCTTTAGTGCAAGGTGCCAATTTAGCTGGTTTCGTTAAAGTCGCCGATGCTATGTTCGAACACGGTGATGTCTACTAAGCTGAATGTGTAAATAGAAATATCATGTAATGATTTGATGAAAAGAGTGTAGTGATTAGTATCTCTATTATCAACTAATAGTAAATTGCACCTGGCTATACTCACTCCCCTTATATAGTAGCTACACTGCAACTATCATCATATAATACCCACAATTCGCGAATACTGAAAAATTAAACCGAGCTCAAATATTAATAAACACTTCGCTCACCGTCCAGCAAATGATTAGTTGGTCTCGCAACGGCTTCATCGCCTACTCTGACAAGACACCAAACTCGAACTTATCAATCACCAAACTTCATTCAATTAACGGCTCAATCTGGAAATTATCTTCAAAGAGACGATATCAAATAAGATCTAATAACCACAATAATAGTAATAATCATAATGGTAACTCAACCATGTTATTCGATTCATCAATGAATGATATCAACTTGCTAAAATGGTCAAACTCAGGTAATGATCTAGCCATTGTTGATAATATTGGTAATTTAACAATTTTAACCACTGGGATCACCAAAGTTAATAACGGTAATAACAATGGTACTCATCAAGTCTCATGTTTTGAGGACATTGAAATCATATACCAGGATGATCTTTCCAACTCCATACCATCACCATCGAAGGCCTTCAACGGTTTAAGAGATACTTATTTCACAAATACTTTAGATTTAAAATGGTTAAATGTTGATAAACCAGTTATTTACAATTCACCTGCGGTCAAATCCAATAACACTAATGATAACAATTATTCATATAACGTACATCAGTATAAATCATATGGCGCAATGCATCCAATAAATGGGAAATCTTCATGTTTATCAATTCGTCAAAATGGTGTTATTAGTTTTTATTATCAGACGTTGAATCCATTAAATGAGTTTAAAAAAATCGATGTTTTATTAGAACAAGAAGGTGAGTTCTTTGTTGAAGGGGGAAGTATTGGATTTGATAGAGATGGTTCAATTATTGTTGCAATCGTATCTGATCAGCAATTGAAAATATATAAATTATTAGTTGATTGGAGTGGGAATGGTAACAATGAAGTTAAGGATAAATTAGATCCAAAGTTGACAATTGTGAAGTTAATTAACGAGAATTTGAAAATGATAGGTGATAATGGTGGGATACTGGAATTTAGTTCAATTGATGTAATATCATGTAATTTTTCAATTGAAATTGATTTAGACATTTTAATAACTTATACTGGACCAGGTGTCACTGATGGTGAAACGTTATTACAAAAATATCAAATTTTAAATAATTTTGATGGCTTAAGGTTTAAAAATGATGTTGTTTCAATTGATGGATATGTCAATTTGAAATTATGCAATGAAATTGTTATTAATGATAAAATCATTGGAATTGAATCTAAGAATTTTGATTTTTTATTGGTTTTCAAAATGAATGATGGTTTAATTCAATTAAGAAATAGAAAATCTTTAAATTTATTAAAATCAAAGAATAATAATTCAATTTCAACACTGTTTGATATTGGATTCAATTTTGAAAAACCTGAATTAAAACCAAAATTTGTTACGATATCTCCTTGTTTATGTGGTTATGTTTCAATAGATTCAAATAATGAAATAAACTTCCAATCATTAATTAATCAATCAATAGATTTAAATAATGAACTTGAAAGAACTTCATTAAGTGCTGGTGTTGCTTATTTATTTGCAAGTGCATGCTATACAAACACAGGAGCAGATGAATTAATAGCTACAATTCAATTAGTTATATCAAAAATCTCAAAAGTTGAAATTAGAGAATCTCTTATATTAGAGATTTTAAAAGAAAGTCATAGAGCTTTGAACTTCTCATTAGATTTTTCGAAAGATCAAATTGATAGATTATTAGTAAATCCACCGATTCAAAAATTATTATCATTTCAATATTCATTAGGTAAATTCTCCACCACCAATGAAAAAAGCTTAATTGCATTATCAGCCTTGAATTTAAGATTAGTTTCATTTAGTGTGATGCTGTCATTAAGAGCTTTATTTCATCAACAACAAAGGATTGCCAAAAAGGGTAATGTTGAAAATTTAATTGAATCTATTCATAGAAGTGAATGTCTATTAAGTACTTTGGGGACTATCAATTGGTTTATTGAATTCTTAATTTACGTTATTCAAGAATTAATTAAATTGAATAGCGATGGAAATTATCCAAATATTGTAATGGGTTTAATATTAGGCAAAATTCCAAGAAGTTTAATAGTTTATACAATTAATGGGGTTAAAAGGATTGATGGATTTTTGAAAAAATTAGACGAAAATAACAATAATGTTAATAATGGTAATAGAATTGAATTAAGTGTTGAGATTTTCAATGATTCAGTTGATAGGTTTAGTAATTTATTAAAATTTGTTGATTTAGAAAATTTCGAAATGTTTTTGAATGATGTTGAGTCGATTTTGCAACCTTCATATAATAATAATAATAACAGCAATGGATTGATCATTGAACAGGAATTAATATTTCATAATAAGATCCCTAACGTTTATTCCTCATTAATTCCACAAATATTAACAAAATTTCAAGAAAGGTTCATGAATTCAGAAAACAGTAATAATAATTTATCGAGTTTATTCTTTCATGATACAAATTGGTTAAATTTTGAGATCAGAATTAATGAAATTCCAATAGATGTTATCATTAGTGGCAATAATCATCAGCAGAATAAGTATATGATTCAATCATCTTCATCATCAAATAATTTGAATACAGATCTAATAGATGACGTTACAAAACTAAAAATCATCAAATCAAATGCATCAAGTCTAAAATTAAAGAAGTGTGTCAGATGCGAATACATAACATCAGGTTTAAATCCTAATGAAATCTTTAATATTTTTGCACAAAATGGTAATAATGGATTATCATCAATTAATTTGAATCAACATTGGCCAGTTGCATTCCAAAGAACTTGTGTTTGCGGAAGTTGTTGGATTTACGTGGATGATGGTGATGATTTGGTGTATAGAATGTGACTGTGATAGAAAGTGTGGTTAATCTATACTTTGTATTCTTATTGGTACCTCATTATCTCTTTCGTAGTGTTTGGATGTTTTTTGCGATAACAAAAAAAGAAACGACAAATACTTATCAAAACTTAATTGTAAAGTAATTTTTTATTTATCATTCAAACAGTGGACACTGGACTCTGGAGTAAATAATGTTGGCTAGAATCAACAAGGACACTTTAAAGTCCAAAGTAAGGAGATCAAGATCTGGCTGTGTTGATTGTAAAAAAAGAAAAAAGAAATGTGATGAAATAAAACCAATTTGTTCAAGTTGTTTTAAAAGACAAATAAAATGTGAATATTATAAAATACCCTCGTCAAATGATGATGATCTTAATGAGTTAGGAGTCGGATATGCTAGTGGAGAGATGCACGAGTTTATGGTCTGTGAGAAGGAGAATTTAGGGGAGAGTGTGATGAAGATCTTGTACCTGAGATACTATGATTTGCCTCTATTAAATGATGAGATGATACATGAAGATGAAAATTTTGAGGATTTGAATAACTTTGCACTGAATAATAGTCCCAATAATAATACTTTTAATGCTTCGAACTCTATCAATGAAGATTTCCTTTCTTTAGATTTTGATTTTTTAACAAATTTAATTCCATCACCAATCAATAAATCATTGAAAATTAAATTACCAGTTTTATTAAATTCAAAAGAATTACAATATTTTGAATATTACTGTAAAGTTATATTACCTGATTTATCACTATTGCCACAAGAATTCAATCATTATTCCAAAATTTATTTTCCAATTGCATTCAAAGAAAAAAAAGTTCTATATTGTTTAATCTTATGGGGCTGTAAAGTTTTAAATGAAGATTTATATCATGTTCAAAGTGATGAAACCGAAACTTATACCCAGCTAATTAGAAATGAAATCGAGTCATTAAAAGTTAAAGACAGTTTGACTAAAGAAGAGTTCATATCAGGGTTTGTTTCATGTATGCTTTTAGTTTGTATGGAAACTTCATTTGGTGATACTAAAACTTGGCCTGATCATTTCACAGATTCATTTACTTTGTTAAATAAAATGCCTGGTAATTTCAAATATTTATTAAATGATTGTGACAGTGAAGATGGTTTAATTCTTGCACAAAATTTCGCATATTTTGATGTTATGGCATCACAAACTAATGAAAATGGAACGTTTTATTCAATCGATGACTATGATGATGTTTTCAAATCAAAATTAGGAAATTCAGGAATGGTTCTAAATGATCCATTACAAGGTTGTATTAGACCTTTAATTATTCAAATTGGGAAAATTGTTAGTTTATTGGTTGAATATGATACTTTAAAATTTAATGTTGATTTACCAGAATGTGATAGATTTGGGTTAGTTAGTGAAATGATGAAAAAAAGTGAAGAATTAGAATATAATATAAGGTTTACAAGACCTGATTTATCATGTTTGATTGATTTAAAGGATAATAATAATGATAATAATGGAACTTCCAAGGAACTAGAATATCATTTAACATTATTTGAAATATATCAAATTTCTTGTCAGTTATATTTAAAACAAGTCATTAGAAAATTACCACCAATGGTACCTGAAATTGAAATGTTATTTTATGATTTAAGAGAAGATTTAAAAATCGTTATCCAATCACCATTTTTCAGAAAAAGTTTGGCTTTCCCAATGTTAGTATTGGGGATTTGTGCTTGTAATGATGAAGATAGGAAAGAAGTTGAAGAAAGTTTTGAATTTTTAATTAAAACTTGTGGTTATTTATCAAGTTACTATAGACTTTGGATCGTTATTAAAAAAATTTGGGAGATTAATAAAATGGGAACTATTTATGTTGATTGGTTTAAGATTACAAAACAACTTGGCTGGAAGTTAAGTTTAGGTAGATGAAATTTAGTGCGATTATACGAGAGATTTATTTTTAATGTAGAGATGTATCCTTTAGTATCTCTACAAATATTAATTCACAAAACAAATATAATGATATTACAAGATTTATTTAATTAACAATTTCAAGTTTAGTTTCATCAACTTCATCAAGATCAGGTCTTCTATCCTCATCAAAATCAATATCTTCAACTTGAACCAAGTTAAACCCTGACTTAAAGTAAAATAAATCATAAAATGCCCAACATCCTAAAAATACAGGAATCATAATATAAGCATCAATGAAATTTTTGTAATCAAATGGTTTAAAATTCGACCAACCTTGAACTAAAACCAAGAAAATACCCATAAAGATTGTAAAATAATTAATCCATGGGAAAAATACAGCTTTGAATGGTAACTCTTGGACACTTCTGCCCGATCTCAACCACATTGTTCTAAATCTTAAATGAATGAAACAAATTGATGCCCAGATCATAAATGCTGCAACACCGGTAACATTAACAATATAAGAATAAGCGACTGTTGAACCTGCTGAATATGATAAAATCGATAAAAAACCAAATAAATGACATGAATGAATAGCAACCCATGGAACACCTCTTTTAGTGACTTTTGTGAAAACTTTTGGTCCATAACCCTTATCAGCCCATGAAAATAACGATCTTGAAGCAAGGAAAATGGCAGTATTAATCGATGATAAACAAATGATTAAAATAACACTGGTGATAAAATATTTAGAATTCTTCCAACCTGCCTCTGTTAAAGCAATTGTCATTGGTGATTTCATAACTCTATCAGATGATGTTAAAAGCTCATTATTATATGGAACTGTGATACCATATGCGATACTTAAACCATAATAAACGAATAAGATTCTAATAATTGTGTTTTTAGCAGCACTTGGAATTGCCTTTTTGATGTTTCTTGTTTCTGTTGCTAAAACACTAACTGATTCAACACCTGAGAGGAAAGTACCTGCGTAGATTAAACCACTAGCAATACCTTTAAATCCACTTTTTAATGGATAATCTTTGAATGGATTACCTGGAGAATGGCCTTTAATACCACCAGCTGCATAAATAATTGCAAAAATATAATAACCTGAGATGAAAATGATTTTAATAACTGCTAAAATTGCTTCCAAATTCCCCCACCAACTAACGTCTAATAATTGAAATAAAGTGAAAAATAACCACATTATTAAATACCATCCATAAGTTGGAACATTAAATGAATACTGTTGTAATGAAGCTGTTAAACTGGTATATTCAGCAATAATATTGGTGATCCATAAAACAACATAACATAATGCAACAGTTGCACCAAAACCTTTACTAACGAATTTTGAACCAAGACCAGCGAAATTGGAGCCATATAAGGAATTCATTTCACCAATAAAAAACATCATTGGAACAACGATTAAACAACAGATTGAATAACCGACAATCATACCAACTGGACCTGAACTTCTTAAAAATGAACCCATACCAATAAGTGCACCAGGACCGATAATACCTGCTAAAGCGATCAAATTAACTGTATAATCTTTAAGACCCGCTTTCAAACCGTTACTTAATAATATATCACCTTTAGAATTTTCATGATATGCTGACATTGCTGGATTAAGATTGTTTTCTTCAAAAGTACCAGCTTGCTTTTCAAAGCTAACATTTTCTGAAGATATTTTCTCCATTGTTTAAATTATTGTGTGTGTGATTGTATATATGAGTCAGAAAATTAGAAGACTAAAAGTGGCATAAACATTCTCTTATATACACCTGTGGAGTAAAATCAAGAGTAGAAGATCTTGATCAGAAGTGTGATTGATTTGGGGATCAAGTGCAAATGATCACTGATAAGATCAAATTAGCGACCATCTTTCAAATTTGATGCGCATCGATTAAAAAAATTCTAAAATTTATGCGATGCGACTCGATGATTTGGCTTTATCGGATTCGTGTCTTGAAATGGATTATTCTATATAAATTGAATTGTCTTTCTCTCTTCCTTTAATTTCGTGTGATGGAAGTAACACACACAACACAAAATGACTGTCACTGATATTGCTGAAAGATTTGAAGAACTGTGCAAAACCGTTCCTATTGTGGACACTCATAATGATTTCCCATATTTATTAAGAGTTCAACTACATAATGAAATTCATTCAAAAGAAAATGATTTTGATTTTGATACTTGGTTAACATCTCATACAGATCTAAAGAAAATGAAACAAGGAAAATTGGGTATTCAGTTCTTTAGTTGTTGGATTGAATGTAAAGATCCTGATTATTTATACACTGATTTTAATAAACCAAATTCAGTAGTTAGAGATACATTAGAACAAATTGATGTCACTAAGAGATTAGTTAAAGAATACTCAAAATCATTGAAATTTGTGACAACTTCAGATGAAGCATTAAAGAATTTCCAGGATACAGACGGTAAACAAATTTCAATTACTTTAGGTATTGAAGGTTTACATCAATGCGATTTATCATTAGCTTGTGTTAGACAATTTTATGAATTAGGTATTAGATATATAACTTTAACACATAACTGTGACAATCCATTTGCTACTGCTGCTTCTTCAATCTCTGCTGGTAAACCAGATAAAGGATTAACTTCATATGGTGAAGATTGTGTTTTAGAAATGAATAGATTAGGTATGATGGTTGATTTAAGTCATGTTTCTCATCAAACTATGGTTGACGTACTTGAAATCACAAAGGCCCCAGTGATCTTTTCACATAGTTCAGTTTATGAGTTAAGAAAACATGAAAGAAACGTTAGAGATGATATTTTATTAAAAGTTAAAGAAAATGGAGGTGTTGTCTGTATTAATTTCTTTCCTGAATTCCTTGCTGCAAGACCACATGATCAAATCACAATTAATGATGCTATGGAACATTGTAAATATATTATTGATTTAATCGGTTGGGACCATGTTGGATTTGGTTCAGATTTTGATGGTATTCCTCAAGGTCCTCAAGGTCTAGAAGATGTTTCAAAATATCCAGATCTAATTAAATCATTATGGGAAGCTACAAATGCAACAGAAGAACAAATATCTAAAGTCATGGGATTAAATGTTGTTAGAGTATGGAAAAGTTGTGAAACTGTTAGTGAATCATTAAAAAATCAATTACCATTTGAAAGTAATTGGAAAGATAGAACTTGGAAATTCTATGATTATGCCAGAGAATTCCCCGAAATCTATCCAGGTTCTTATAATTTGAAACAAAATGAATACTCTGGTGAACAAGCATTAGACAATAATAAAAATGAATGAATAAATTATAAGATCTTAATTTGTGTAAGTAGACGTTCAAGTAATTAAATGAGTTTCGAATGTAGATCCAATTAGAACAATATGGACCCTCTGGAGTCTGGTCCACATATATGTTATTAATGCACTACAAATATGCAATAAATAATTGCAGGTCTATCTATCTGATGTACAATCTGTGGACTGTCATGACTCACTTATGATAAACGCAGTGCTAATGAAAGTTGAAGTGTCACAACCAGTAAAAAGGAATCAAACCAGTCAGCCGATGGGGCACTCACAATTCTCCGGCTATTCAGACCAATCAGTTAGAGCTACTGGACAGTATGCATCTCATAGAGTACAGTAATCAAATATCCTTAACTTTTCACCATTAATCGTCGCATATTTTTCAATGGGCTATTATATGCGACATATTATAGATATCGAATCGCTTTTAAAAATAAGCATCAATTTATATTCCATCAACCACATCAACCAATTGAGAAATAGAAAATGATTCATTCTTCTTCGATTTTAATCACACCATTTTTCCTTCGTCTACCATTTTGAAAAAGTATAAAAAGAAATTAATCAATCATCATTGATACATTCAGCAAAACAAATAGTTATCAAAATGTCAGAAATTGTCGTTGTTGGAGCAGGTATCATTGGTTTATATACTACATTTCAACTAATCCAAGCATCTAAAATATCACCTCATAAGATCTCCGTGATTAGTGAGTTTTTACCTGGTGATCAATCGATCAATTATACATCACCATGGGCAGGTGGTAATTTTTCATGTATTACTTCAGATGATGATAAGGTTTTAAAACATGAAAGATATACTTATGAGAATTTGATTAAGATCAAAGGCATTTTAGGATTAAATGCAGGATTAGATAAAACTGATAGTATTGAATATTGGGATACTTATCCAGGTGATAAAAAAGTTAATGCATTAAAGCAATACCTTGATGATTTTAAAATCATTAAAAAGGAGAAGTTACCAAAAGGTGTTGCATTTGGTATTACTTTTACAACATGGACTTTTAATTGTCCATTCTTTTTAGCAAATTTACAAAAGTATCTAGTGTCTAAAGGTGTTTCATTCAAAAGACAACAATTAACTCATATTTCTCAAGCTTATGGTGCTCTAACTAAAGTGGTTTTTAATTGTACTGGGATCGGTGCACGTTCAATTGGTGGCGTTGAAGATAAATCTGTTTATCCGACAAGAGGTCAAGTGGTTGTTCTTAGAGCCCCACATATCACTTTAAATAAGATGAGATGGGGTGATGATTATGCAACTTATATCATTCCTAGACCTCATTCAAATGGCGAATTAGTCCTTGGAGGATTTATGCAAAAGGATGATTGGACATCAGATACTTTCATTGATCAAACTGAAGATATTTTGAAAAGAACCACTGAATTATTACCAAGTATTTTAGATAAACCAATTGAAATTATTAGAACTGCAGCTGGTTTAAGACCAAGTAGAGAAGGTGGAGTTAGAATCGAATTAGAAAAAGGTGAAGCTGGTAAGATTTTGATTCATAATTATGGGGCAAGTGGGTATGGTTATCAAGCTGGTCTTTCAATGGGTCTTGATGCTGTTAAACTGTTGGAAAATTATGCTTTAAAGAGTAAACTTTGATTTTATATACATGTGTATATGCTAACATAGATATATGAGTTGGTAGATAGAGCGAGCTTGGTCTTAAATGTAGAATTGAAAAACGGGATATTCTAGAATTGAAGTTCTCTAACGACATATCTACTTCATTCTTAATCATGTAAAAATATATTAAGCAGGTGGTAAAAAAGCAGCAAATAAAGCACATTGCAAGAAATTCCATGTAACCATCCAAATTATCCAATATCTAGCTCGTCTAATCTCTATTAGATAACTTAAATACCAAAATTGTAAAGGCATAAATGAACTAATTCTTAAAATAATTTGAACATTTAAAAAAAACGTAACAATGAATAAAAACGCAAAATTTATTATCACTAATGATCTTAAGTTTAATGATTTGAAGAAATGAAACCCACTTTTGATCAATAAATAAATTTGAGGAATTGCAATTAAAAAATTAGGGATGTTATTAGATGTCCAATAGGACAAAAATCCATTGTTCCAATATTTACTTTGAGCATATGAAAATAATGATGGTATCTTATTATTACACCATTCACTGACTTCATCACCAGTTAAACAGAATTCAACATATGGGAGATAGTTGTAATAAATTATTCCTAAACCAAAGATTAAACCAGAGATCAAACTTCTTTTTTGTAAAGTTGTTATGAAATCATATAAGTAAACAATCCCCATTAAGATCGAATTAGATCTTGTCCAGAATGCCATTCCAAAGAACATGGATGAGATGATGTATAAAATTGCACTACTATAAATATTTGAGATTTCGATGATGTATAACCCAGTAAATATCACTAATGTGTTGAAATTCTCTGAATATGGAGCAGTACCAAATACTCCAATATTACTGATTAAAAACAATATAGATGAATTTAATGCAATTGAACCATCTAAAGTGTCATGGATCTTCAATTGAGTATATTTGTATAATATGAAACTACTTAACAATTGACTTAAATTAGTAATTATAATTGAATTAACGAACTTCGAAGTGTAAATATCAGGAATTGAATGAATTAGTCTCCACCAAAATGGACTGAAAACCCATTCGTGTTCATGATTTGGTCCATTATGAAACAAACTTGTGAAATAAACAGCATCCCAATGTCGTAGTTTATTGAATAATTTCGCAAGTGCTTTTGACTCTGAGATGTGAGGAAGATAAATGGAGGATGAAAGGTCAAATGTTGTGGGAGTGCAAGATATGATCAAGATATGAAACGATTTGACTGCTAAAAAGACCAAAATTAAAGTGAAAAATGGACCTAACTTTGACATTTTTGATATTTCAAATTTTAAAAGTATTTCTCATATCAAGAAAATCAAAATAAGAAAAATCAAATCTTTGAAAATTTCCCCATCGATGTTTAGAATTGAAATTTGAGAGGAAATTTTGCTACTAAAATCAATAATTCGCTGAAATCATCGCTACAATGCCTTCTATCTCGCTAAACAAGAGAGAGTCATGGTGCTACGGATACAACTGCTCAGGGAGCTGGGCCTGGGCTCGTTGGATTCTTTTTGTTCTTTTTATTGTGGGTCTTATAGCTTTAATCTTCTTTGCCGTCAGAATCAATAAGAGCAGACACCAGGAAGGAAGACAACCAATCAGGGGAACAGCATGGATAACGCCACCTTCATACTTGCAATCACAAACACAAAATCCACCTTTCGTGCCACAATACACTGAGCACGCTAACGATAATGATATGGGTTATTATGATGGACAAGGACAATTCCATGAAAATCCAAAGGCAAGAGAAGCGTATGGTGAGAATGCAGTACATTTGAATAATCTTGTGCCTGATAGCACAGGACAGCAGAGTTATCAAAGAGAAAATGCGGAATATGATGATCTTAACAGAGATTTTGCAAGATATTATGGAAATACTGCTAATGATGCCAGTTCATCGCAAAATTATAACAACATAGGAGGTAGTCCAGCATTGAATGAAAATGAATTTCAAAGACCAGCTCCAGCGCATACAAAGAACTAGAATTTTTTGAATCCTGCATCATCTGTTTTATATATTTTTTTTTAATCTTTTACCATCTTTTCAATTCCTTAGGTTCTGATTCATTAATGATTCTTATAATTACAATAATTCATTATAAACTACAAACACTCTCCTTTTAATACTTTTTTATATACTTTTTTTAATACAGAAATTAATAAATAATTGTCATTCTCTTCTTCATAATGATTGAATCCCACCAATGTTAATAGCTTTAATAACAGTGTAATCATCAAGACCATACATTGAACCTTCTCTACCGAAACCAGATTCTTTGATACCACCAAATGGAATTGCAGCATCAGTGAAAACACCAACATTACAACTAACCATACCAGTTTCTAAAGCTTCAGCAACTGAATAAATAGTATTGACATTTGAAGAGAAAACATATGAAGCTAAACCGACATTAACATCATTGGCCCAATCAACAACTTGTTTAGCTGAATCAAATGGAATGATAACACCTAATGGGCCAAAAGTTTCTTCTGAAATAACTTTTGAATCAATCGAAACATTTGATAAAATTGTTGGTTCATAAAAATTTGGACCTAAATCTGGTCTTCTACCACCAGCTAGCAAAACGTCAGCACCATTAGAAATAGCATCAGAGACGTGGTCTTCAACTTTTTTAATTGCATTTTCATTGATTAAAGAACCATGAGTTGTACCATCTGCTAAACCATGACCAATTTTAAATTGTTTGACTTTTTCAACCAATTTAGTTTGAAATTCTTCAAGTGCACCGCGTTGAACATAGATTCTATTAGCACAGACACAAGTTTGTCCTAAACCTCTGAACTTTGAAGCAATGGATTGTTCAACTGCATTATCAATATCAGCATCATCAAATACGATAATTGGAGCATTACCACCTAATTCAAAAGACAATTTTTTCAATGTGGATGATGATTGTTCCATTAAGATCTTACCAACGTTAGTTGAACCAGTGAATGTTAGTTTCTTAACTTTTGGAGATTTACATAATTTCAAACCAAATGCTGGAGTTTGAGTATGTGATAAAACAACATTGAAACAACCTTTTGGGAAACCTGCTTTTTCAGCAAGATAAGCCAAAGCTAAAGCAGATAATGGAGTTTGGGTGTCTGGTTTGATGACAATGGTACAACCCGCAGCCAAAGCAGCAGCAGCTTTTCTAGTGATCATAGCACTTGGGAAATTCCATGGAGTAATGATACCAACAACACCAACTGGTTGTTTTAGAGTAATGACTCTTGAAGTTGGATTAGATGGTTGAATGGTATGACCGTAGATTCTTGGGGCTTCTTCGGCAAACCATTCGAAATAAGAAGCAGCGTATTTAATTTCACCTAGGGCTTCATTAAATGCTTTACCATTTTCCCAAGTGATGATTTTAGCTAAATCAGTTTGATTTTCAATCATTAAATTGTATAAGATTCTTAACCAACCTGCTCTTTGTCTAGGGGTGGTGTGTTTGTAGGACTGGAATGATTCATAAGCGACATCAATTGCTTGATCAACAACTGAGATATCTTGATCAGGTAATTCTGCGATGATTTGAGTGGTAGCAGGATCAGTGACTTGGAAAGTCTTATCTGATTCGGTGATCCATTCACCATTGACGAAGGCACCTTTTCTGATAAGTTCTGGGTTTGAGAAAGTTGGAGTGACCATTAGAGAGATTTGTGTGACAATTGGACTTGAAGATTCAATTTGATGGAAAAATTGGGGAACTTCATCGCTTTTATATGTCAAAATTCAATTTATCAGCGAAAAAGAAGCGCGCGGTCATTCTTAATCGGGAAATGTAAATTTTAAAAAGATTTGATATGAATATTATGAATACTGTTAAGGTTGACACTAATACTAATAACAACGAAATACCATGCTCCAATGGACCTCTACAAAAACTTTCCTGCTTCTGCCATCAACTTTGATGAATCTTTTGAAGATGTTCTAACGAATTTAACACAGAATCATATCACTTGTGTCGATTTATTATCAATTCCACCTTTAGAATTATCAAATAAATGTCAAATTAATTTAAATAAATTATTAAGATTGATTCATAATTTGAAAAAAGAGCAAGTTGCCGAATTGAACTCAAAAGTTAGAGATTTAGATCAGATTGAAGATTTGTTTATTTCATCTGGAGATGATAAATTAGATGATGTTTTAGGTGGTGGGATTTATACTAGACAAATCACTGAAATATTTGGAGAATCTGCTACTGGTAAATCACAATTTGCAATGGGTTTGACCAAATCTGTGTCTTCTAAATTCCCCAACTCAAAATCTGTCATCATATCAACTGAAGGGTTTATAGAAACTAAAAGATTAGTTGAAATTAATTCTAATTTAGATGATGTTTTAACTATAAACTGTTTAGACTTTGAAACCCAGGAACACATTTTCAACGTTCAGTTGCCAAGTTTACTACATAATGAAGACATTAAGTTAATCATAATTGATTCAATTTCTCATCATTTAAGAGTTGAATTTGAGAATGATTTTAAAAAGTTAAGACAAAAATTAATTGAATTGAGCTTAAATTTATTGAATTTATCAATTGACTATAATTGCGCCATTGTGGTGATTAATCAAATTAGTGAAAAACCAATAAGGAAAATATTGGATACAGATTATAAAAAAGTTACATTAGATTACCAAAATGGTTGGTTAAATGGCTGGAAAAAATCAGATATATTAAATTGGCAAAATTATGACCCAAATACTGACGAATATTCAGGAAATACTAAAATATCTACATTAGGATTAAATTGGGATCAATTTATAGATGTTAAAATATTATTATCAAAATATTATAAAATTAATGAGAGTTATAAAAATAATCAAATAGACAGAAATAATTTCCAGTCTTCAAGCCAAGAATTAAACAAAAAATTCGATGATATTGATAAACCATCTGATTATTGGATTTTAATAAGATTGTTCAAATTAGTTTATTCCAATAGATCTGTTAATGAATCAAATGTTGAGTATAAAATTAATAAAGATGGAATAAACTCAGTTTAAGTCTTTAATTCTAATTTACCAACAATCGTAGTATCTTCATCTTCAGCTCTAGGATACCCATCATCCATCCCTTCATCATCATCAAAGACATTTTGATATTTATTTTCATCTGAATTATAAGTTAAATCATATTCTTCTTCATCTAAATCATTATCAATGGTCAATCTTCTTCTTTTATCCGTTCCATTCTTTTGTTGAGTTGATTGATATGGATACAATTTAGGTGATTGTAACCTAGAGCCATTCACATACATGAATCCAACTCTCTTCTTCTTCTTATTGTAAACAAACCATTTATATTGCCATAATGAAGAACTATTATTATTATCAAAATCTTCGAAAAATGAGTCATCATTAATCAATAATTCATAACAAACCGAAGTTTTCAAATCTAGTTGCTCATCCAATAAGTCCCAAATGAATTGCATTTCATCAAAATGTTTACCTAATGAAATAAATGTGTTTTCAAATTTTGATTTTAAATTTTGAAATGAAATCTTTGAAAAATTTGAAGGTTGTAATGATGAAAAATCATTGTCTGGGTAAGTTGAATTAAGAATCCCAATCAAATATGCAAATGTTCTTCTGCTGGTAGTCTCATTCAATGGCCCAAATGGAGTAGATTCAAGTGAGATTGGAGAAGTTGGATGTTCAGTAGATTTTGAATTATAATCAGAGGTGCTACTAAACCTTCTCTTTGTTGCTAAGAATTCATTGTTTGGAGGTATTATTTCATGATCATCATTTTCACTTTCTTCTTTAGAATTTGATTCTAGTATAGCATCAAATTGTTTATCAATTGTTTTGTATAGTTTTCTATCAGCACCAACTGCCTTAGTTGCGAACAAGTCGCAACCTCCCTGTATTTGACAATCAGATGTTTGAAAGTTGAGGAACTGGTTTATCAGCTCAATATCGGACTCGTCAAGGAACTTCATGGTTGGATTCTCTTAAATGAATAATAATGTTAGTGATTTGTATTTAACATTTAATTTTGAGGATTTAACTTAATTTGACAGATTGGGTTTCGAGATTGAGAAGTGAAAAACGTCACCCGGATTTTAGATTATGGGGTGCTTTGCAGAAATGCCGTAGTAATATATATAAGGCTACTGATCTAATGTGTCATATTGGAAATTTGATCGTTTGGCTGGAACATGAAGCTTGAGCCTGGGTCAAGACTCAGGAGTCAGGACTCGCTTTTGGTTTAAATAATAAAAATTATAATTATAGTTACTTAAATTGATTATTGTGGTTATTATAAGGTTAAATATTTGTGTATGGATTTGATGGTGTTGTTTCAACTATCAATTATCAATTCCTCTATGAAAAGCATCTAGATGATACTCATTACTGGATAATAGCGATTTCTGAAACATATCATTTGCCATTTGGAAAAATTTCAAGATCAAAAACGATGACTCAGAGTTCAACATTTCAAAAACTAGACGTATAGAATATAAAATTCATCTTTAATTGAACATCATTTTTGCTATTACATACCTTAGATTCTGGATTTTGGAATATTACGTTACTTGTACACACAAGTAGTAAAATTAAAACTTCTTACCAAATTACATGTTAAGCTATTTATAGATGAGACTTGAAAGTATTTAGTAAAATATCCAGCAACCATTGATTCTTATAAAGTCGTTTCAATGCAAATAATAAAAGTGATTGAATACTCTATCAACTATCAACACGCAAATTTGTAACTCCTTCAAACAAGTTATCTTCAACTTATCTCACCAATTTCATTTTTTTGTTTTTCTTAGAAATTTATGGGATGTACGAGGCATAGCTACGTGGCTTACGAAACATAGTCGAACAGGCCAAAATTGGCAAGACTGAACCGATGCTAACTCGCATGACTAATCATGCCTGGGAAAAAATGCCATAAGGAAACATCAGTAAAGACGGTGTATCAGATAGAAACCAGAAAGAGATGGAGCTTAAGATTGTATAGACAAATTTAATGAACAATATAATTATCTAAGAGAAAAAAAAACGAGGCGTTTGGCAAACCATGCATGCGTTTTGAAATTGGTAGGAACACACTTTTTTTTGATATGCACACTACAAACAGGTAATCAGACGTAAATCATACTTTTTTTATTTTTTCTGATTACATAATAATTCAGGATTCAGTATTACATAATAATTATTATGTAAGCCCATGCTAAATCACTTTAAGAGAAATTTATGGTCAACATCCAAGAGATTATAAGTATACTTATAAGCTTCACAAAGAAGTTATTCTATTTATGAGTAAATCAATGTAGTTAAAACGTGTAATTATACGCTTAATATTCGTTCATGATGGATAAATTACTTCCAATTACGCAATCGAAAGTGTCAAAAATGCAAGTTGAAGCATTACGTTTAAAAATCAAAACATTAATCAATTTTGTAATAATTCCGTAATAATTCCTCAAATATGAGAAAATTATTAAAGCAAACAAATTTCCTTCAATGATTTTCATTACTTTTTCATCCCGTATATATTAACAAATTCATTTTTGCAATGTCTTCATCTTCCTCAGGATCTTCAACCAGTGCCTTTGTCTCATCTTTAGTCTTTTATGGGATAATTGGTAGTGTTATGTTTATAACTTTTTCAATCTTAAGACCAAAACAACCAGGTGTTTATCAACCAAAATCATTAGAAGTTGCCACTTTGGAGAAGGATAAGAGACCTCCTCAAGTCTCAAAGGGAATTGGGGCTTGGATTACTGAATTATGGTCAAGAAACCAATCTTTCTTCTTACAATTTGTTGGTTTAGATGGTTATTTCTTCGTGAGGTATATTGGTATCTTTGCTATGATTTCTTTATTTGGTTGTTTCATCTTATTGCCTATCCTATTGCCCGTGAATGCCACTAATGGATTAAACTTAGAAGGGTTTGATTTGTTGTCATTTGGTAATATTACAAATAATAAGAGATATTATGCTCATGTCTTTCTATCTTGGATCTTTTTCGGTTTAATAATGTGGGTCATTTATAAAGAGCTAGTGTTTTATGTGACTCTTAGACATTCTGTTCAAACAACTCCCTTATATGATGGTTTATTATCTTCAAGAACTATTCTTATAACTGATTTACCAACTAGTTTATTGACTGAATCTGAACTTAGAGCTTCTTATTCAGGTTGTTCAAGAGTTTGGTATGCTAGAGATTATAAAGAATTATCTGATTTGGTCAAAGATAGAACTAAACTTTCTAATAAATACGAAGCTGCTTTAAATAAAACTGTTAAGAATTCTGTTAAATATCATAAGAAATTAGTTAAAAAATCATTGGAATTACCAGAAACACCAGAAGGTTTGATCCAAAAGCAACCAACTCATAGATTAGGTAAGATTCCATTAATTGGTGAAAAGGTCAATACAATAGATTATTCCCTTGAAAAATTACCTGAGTTTGATTCTAAAATTAACTCACATCAAGAAAATCCAGAACTTCAAAAGCAAATTGGTTCAGTTTTCATTGAATTCTCAACCCAATTGGAAGCTCAAAGAGCTTATCAGTCATCTCTTTTCAATGAACAATTGAAATGTGATGCATTAATTGGTGTTGCTCCAGAAGATGTGATCTGGGAAAACTTATCTTTGACAAGAACAATGCAACTTGGTAAAAGAATCCTTGCAAATACTTTTTTAACTTTGATGATTATATTTTGGGCTATCCCTGTTGCTGTTGTGGGTTGTATCTCAAATATCTCATTTTTAACTGAAAAAATTCATTTTTTGAGATTTATTAATAACTGTCCTAAAGTTATTCTAGGTCTTATCACAGGTGTCTTACCAACTATTGCACTAGCCGTTTTAATGTCATTAGTTCCAGTTATAATTAAAAAAATTGGGAAAATTGGGGGGTTCAAATCGTATCAACATTTGGAATTATTTTGTCAATCTTGGTTTTATGGCTTTCAAGTTGTTCAAGTGTTTTTAGTTGTTACTTTAGCTTCATCTGCCTCATCAACTGTCACTGCAATTATTGATGATCCATCTTCTGCAATGACACTATTAGCTTCTAATTTACCAAAAGCTTCTAATTTCTATATTAGTTACTTTTTATTACAGGGTCTATATGCCTCTGCTTGGACAATTCTACAAGCTATTCCATTAGTTCTTTCCCATGCTTTAGCTTTTCTGTCAAATACTCCAAGAAAGAAATGGACTAAAGCAAATGTTTTATCAAAACCTTCATTTGGTGTTATTTTTCCTCCACAACAACTATTAGTCCTATTAATGATTGTTTATTCAATTATTGCTCCAATATTACTAATATTTTCAACTTTCACTTTCATTTTATTCTATTTTGTTCAATTATATTTATATACTTATGTTCAAGGTCAAAGTTCTGATTTAAGAGGAAGAAACTATCCGAAGGCCTTATTTCAGACTTTTGTTGCCTTATACTTGGGTGAAATCTGTTTATTAGGGTTATTTATCATGGCAAAGACTTGGGGTCCTGTTGCAATAGAAGGTGTTTTGTTAGGTGTTACTGTATTGGTTCATTTATATCTTAAAAATTATTTTGTTAGATGTTTTGATACAGTTCCAATAAGCACACTTTCATCAATAAAGAGTGGATCATTTAATTATCCTAAGGATTTTGGAAGAAAGGAAATTCAAGAAAATGGTAAGAATTACCTTCAATCCCATACTAATCAAATTAAAGAAGACGTTTTTAAAGATACAGGTAATTTTGATTCTAATTCTTCTAGAAATGAAACTGTTCAAGCTGATGTTGGTCCCACAAGAAATAATGGAGTTCAAAAAGATATTTATTTAGACACAGATATTTCTAAGTTAACCGAAACTGCTAAAAAAGAACCTCTGAAATTTCTACAAAAACTTTTATCTCCTAAAAACGGTTATAATTTTGATCTTTTAAGAAGAAAGCTACCACCAATTTTCAACCTTTCACCATTTTATGAAGAAGAGTACTTAGAAAATGCTTATTATGATCCTGCAATTAGGGATGAGCAGGCTAAACTCTGGATTCCAAAGGATTTGAATGGGGTGTCTCAATTTGAAATTGACAAAGCATTATCAAAGAATGTATTTGTTACTGATGAAAACGCTTCAATTGATGAAAATGCAAAATTAGAAGTTTTTGGTCCACCACCAGATTTTCAGTTGGAGATCAAACATTGATTATTCAAATTATTAAGGACTTTTTATGTTTGTTTTTGGTTGGTCTTTTTTTTTGTTAATTTTCTTTATATCTTTATTCTTTATGCAAATGAAAATCGTAACTAACTGTGATGTAAGTCGCTTAAATGATTTGTTTTGATTTGGAAACATTCAACTTCGAATATCGTTTCATATTCAAGATGCTTCATTTCATGCTATAACTTGAAAGACTTTTATGAGCGTATCAGGAAGATATACAACTTAATAAACTTGTCATATAAGCTGGATCTATATTAAGCAATAAAATCAAAAAGGAGTAACTGTTTCTCCTTAGTCCCTCAACTTTTATATTATAGACAGCTTAGAAATGTACCAAGCAAGTATGTAGCAGTAGAATCAAGTTTCAACAGTTCAAGTCTTTTTTCGTTCACGTCCACTAATAACAAAGAAAGAGATAAGAGCAGGTTTATTCTTCAAAGAAGTCAAGTTTCATAGAATTAGTTTGCTTTAATGACTTCATTCAAAGCTTTACTCAGAAGTTCAAAAGCAAAACAAAATGTTAAATCACATTTAACCCAATTGTATACCTATGGAGAACCTTTAGGTGGTTCATAAAATCATCAAAGTATTCAATTCTCACAGAAAAAAATCAATGCTGAGAGAGAAAGGGGACCTCCATCACCATCATAACCAAACTAAAATCATTTTATCAGATGAAACTTGTGAACATGTCTTTTGTGATCAATGTAGAAACTTCAAATCTATATTCAAGGTATGTTATGCGTGTTTGAATTTTGAAATCACTCACAACTATAGAATGATAGTACCAGTAGATACTTTGAAATCTCGGGGCAATCCAGGTTCCAACAAAGAATTTGAAGGAGGGGAATATTCTGTTATAAATCTATATGGTTTGAGGACTATCAACACAGGAAAGATATCGTTAACATTATTGTGGAATTCAATAGAAAGCTGAAAGAAGTATAAAACAAAATTAACGGTTTTGTAGATTTATTTAATGAAGTATCCTCAATGAAAGTTCTAGCCTGTACAATATAGAACCTAAAATCAACTCTTATTTGGAGGAATATTGCAAAGGAACCAAAAGAAAACAAATTGGGCCAATATTCATTCCAAGAACATCACATCATTTCTTCTGATATTAGATAAGTCTTACTATAAGAGAAATGGTTTGCTTGATTCTAAATTGTAAATTGTAATGAATTGTTGATACTTGTCATATTTTAAATGACTCTTTTAGTTGAAAGTTAAACAGAAAAGGACAAATCTTCAAATATATATAGTAACCTAAAATATCAGAGCCCGAACACCTCACCTCTCAAATCATTCAAAGCTACGTGGCTTCAATATATCCGCTTGTAAGTTCTGGGCACTTCTGACTGAATTTAAAGTCATAAATAGGATATTGACTAAAAACGTACAACAAAAAGTGAGAACTAGGTCTTTAAAGTCAAATAGTAATAACAAATGACACAAATATACTCAATCTTTTCTGATCTTCTCCACGTGATCATATTAAAATGTTCCAACTTCCTGTATAGTTTTTTTCTGTAGAGGAATTAAAAGTTACCCATAGAGAGTCGAAGAGAATATTAAAACAGCATACATACAGTGATTTCTTTTTTTTGTATCTTAAATTGTTTATTTTAAAACTACAACTAGAAGCACTTTCTTGGGATATCATGATTCTACCATATGTAGTAATCTGGTCCTAAAACGACTCTAATCGTAGTACCAATGATGGAAGCTGTCGAGCTTCGGTGGTGATAAATTCACAATAAGTAGTAAGAAACCACTAGTACAAAATTTATAGTAAAGTTGTACACAAAGATTCATATAAGGAATTCATCTCCTTATATAGTTTTCCAGGGTGGCTGTGTCTTCTATACAGCATGTCCATTTGTACCAAACATTCTTTCCAGAATCTTCTATTCAATATCAAACCAGTCTTTCTAAAGAATTCTATAAATCCGACTAAATCCGAATTCCGAGACTTCAATAACTTTCTTTATTTTCTTTATATTGTATTGGAATATTCCATATCCTATCTCTTTCTTTCTGAAATATTCCATATTATATATGATAATATGTACTTCTTACCTCTATCATAATCAATGAGTACTTCTAAATCATAACACCCCTCTTAAGCTTTAGAAGGACGAATCTCTTAATTTTTCTCTCAACTTACCATAGAACATCACGAACTACCGCTCGTAGTATTGTAAGTTTCTCAAAAAAGATTATCCCAAACCCAACTAAAACCTAATAACAAATCCTGAATCACATTAAAAAACAATACCGACAGCAGCAAAACAATAACTGACAGCACCAATAAACAATCATCTAGTAAAAATAAACAAAACCAGCGAATCAAACACATCAACTAGTAACAAACAAAAACCGACCAATAATAAATATCTTTAAATGAATCTAACACAAAAAATCCACCCAGATAAAGATATTGCAAATTTCAAATTTCAAATTCCTTAAATATCTTAAAATCTCATAATTAACTAACTAAAACATGCGGCAACAACAACAAATTGGCCTTAACAAACAGATAATTCATCGTAACAGCCTAATATCTTTAGAATTAAACAGCAAATAGCTAATTATGGACCTTCAAAGGAGCAAATAACCATAATTTAAGACACATGATACATCTTAACAGCAAACACCTTCAGTATCAGCATCCTAGACATCTTGAAATCAAATAAGTAACATCAATTACTTTCAACTAAGTGATCAACATCACTTTTCAAACCAATAATAGCAACTAATAAGCACAAACTATTATTAAAACGAAATGATAAACATCATTAGACTAATAAGTAATAAACATTACTCTAAAATAGTGATAAACATCACTTTATAAACCATAACCAATAAAGATTACTTTGAAACAAACTAATAAGCAATAAACATCGCTTCAGACTAGTAAACAGGATTAACAGTCTAACAGGTAAATCAGAAGGAACACTAACAAATATAATCTGACTCTCAGATTAACAAACATAATAACTGGAATACTGACTCTCAGATCGACCAGAAACATAACACATAGACTAGCAACTGATACCTTTAGACATCCATTAACCTAACACTTCTGAAGACCTTCTTAACACATTTCAACCAAGGTTTTAACACTAAAACTAATTAACATTAATAACAATATAATTAATATTAATTCAAATTCATATTCTCCCTCTTAATGTTAAAACCTAACATAACCAAGTTGAAGTAAGAATAACTTAAAAGAGATTTCAACATTAACATTAGCAACATTAATATAACCAAACTATATTAATCCAAATTTTCTCTCTTAATGTTGAAAACCTAACAAACTGGATCAAGAATTTCCAGAATAAACAACAAATATCTTCTGACTAAGAAGATTAAAAAATGTAACATAACATTTCACACAATAAAATGTCCATTTGTAAAACCAAACATATTGTTGAAAATTAGTTGTTGAAAACTAGTATGGTGTAGAATGTTCTAGAAAGATAGAGAACATATATTGACAAAGAAATGATACTAAAAATAGTAACTGATGTTAATGGATATAAGAGACACAGCCACCTTATGGA
>JAKUBM010000093.1:0-29299 GCA_030566895.1 Phaffomyces coquimbonensis
CCACCAATAGTGGACATCAGAGAGTTAATTGAAGTAGTAGGAGTTTCTAGAAAACTGTTTGATTGCTATTTTATGTATATTATCGAATTACTTGTACTATTATAGTCCTTGTAATACAATAATAAAAAATTACCCCATTTGGACTTTTTGATAAGATCACATCTCAGCAAATGAGAGATTTTTTCGTTCATCAGTAAGGCAACTTGGCCGAGTGGTTAAGGCGAAAGATTAGAAATCTTTTGGGTTTACCCGCGCAGGTTCGAGTCCTGCAGTTGTCGAGATACTTTTTTCAATTTTTTACTAGTTTAGTTTTTTTTTACCAATATAATTTTTACCAAACATTTACAATTTTCAATTCAATTATATCATAAATTAATCATTCATTAAATTCTAAAACTACAAATCTCCAAATGAATCATATGTGTCTCTCCATTTTTGGAAAAATCCTCTAAAGAATTTAACAGCTAATCCAACGTCTTTAACACCAGTAGCAGCTCTAATACTATGCATTGATAATTGAGCAATACCTAAATCGATAGTTCTTGCACCAGTTTCAGTTGAAATACTTGGACCAATAGTACCACCACTTCTTGAATTGTTTTTAATTTGGAAATATTGTAAATCATCACCGTTTTGTTTAGCGATTGATTCGACTAATGCTAAACCCACTGAATCTGTTGCCATATGACCATTTGGATCTAATGCGATAGTGATACCTTTATTTGGAATAGGATAATGATTTTCCAAGTATTCTGATTTATAAGTTGGGTTTAATAAATGTGTGACATCAGCTGATAATACAATTGAATTTGCAAATGAAACTTTTGTTAAATTTTCAACATCATTTGAAAATTTTGAACCAATTATACGTTCTGTTATGGTGTTAATTAATGTACTTTTAGCACCTTGTCTTGTTAATGAACCGATTTCTTCATTATCATATAATAATACTTGAACGAATGAATGCTCTGGTAATTCATCTTTAGTATATTCTAATAAAGCAGAAATAGCAGAATATGAACAAATTCTATCATCAATTCTAGGAGCGAAGATGAAATCATCTTTTAAACCACCAATTGTACCCTTTTGAACGTCAAATAGATCTAAATCGATTTGAACTAAATCTTCAACCTTGGATTCTGATAATTCTGCAATATATCTCAATAATTCTAATGAGTGTTTATCAAATAATAACGATTTTTTTTCTGATTCAGTTGGTTCTGATTTTGAACCATTTGAATATCCAATCACTGGAATTGCTTTAGTTTCTGTATCATAAGGAGGATTAGAAACAGCACCAAAATGAGGAGCCAATGTTGAAATTCTTGCAATTGGTTTAGGTGATGAATTGATTAATTTAGAAACGATTTTAAATCCAGTTTTAGATTCTTTATCTTTAATTTTGATTAAAACTCTACCTGCAATACCTAAATCTCTATCAAACCATAATGGCGATAAAGCACCGGCATAAGGAGCAACGCCTAATAATTCATAGCCATCAATGTCATTTTTCTTAGAAATCGGTTTTAATTTGGTGGCAAGTGCATCAATATGAGATCCAATAATACCGGCACCATCTTCAGGAACCCAGTTTTTACCAATAGCAAAAGCACCTAGAGAGGTACCACTTCTTGTAGTGAAGTATAAACCAGGCTCAATATTCTCCCAAGATTCCTTTTCAGATAAATAAGTGAAACCTTTTGATTCTAATAATTTTGAGATATAATTGACAACGTGAAAAGTTGTTGGGTTTTGAGCAGTGAAATTGATATAATCATCAGCGTACAATAAGTAATAATCTTCATCTTTGTGAATTGGAATTGGTTTTGATTCTTTTGTTTCCTTTTTAGTGATTTTGTTTTCTTTTGGAATGAATGGAACGTTTAAATTATCAATATCATCAACATCAAACTCATCTTCATACTCATTAGAAGTAGTCTCTTCATCTTCACTATCAAATGAGACGACCTCATGTTTGGAAGATTTAGATTTGAGAAAAGATTTGGATCTTTCAGATGATTTCTTAGGATGTTTCTTTTCTTTAGTTCTTGTTGTGGCTTGAATAGAAGTTCCCTTACTCAACATTTCAGCACCCAGATTGAACAGGTCAAAAGCTTGTCTGACGGCAGTTTCAGCTTTTGCGATGTCAGTGTGGAAATCTGAGAGGTTTTTGGTGGAATTGTTGCTTGACATTCTGGATTATAAAGTGTGTTATTTATTAAGGATTGGTTTAATTTTAGCTTCAATCGTTTATAAATTCTAAATTCCCCCGAAATGACATCAAAAATTATGTGACAAATTGTGGAATTTTGATAAAATTTTTTTTTGAAAATAAATGGAGGTAAATAAAGATTGAGGGAAAAGTTTAGAGTTATGAGCCAATCAGAATGCTCAAATCTCATCTGCTTTCTCACGTAATTTCTCTATAAATTCAAATTTATTTATCTGAATCTCTTAGTATATAAAAATTCCCGGATAAATCAAAAAGAAAAATTTTCACTATGAAAGCTCATCTCATCACAGATTCACCATCATAAAATGTCCAAAGAGAACTCAAATCTACCTGAAATACTATCCGATGCCGTACTTAAAGCATCCATTCCAGTGCCTGATGACTTTGTTGAAGTCTCTGGGATCGACTACTCAAAACCTGAAAGTGTCAACATGAGAGCTACCGATTTGATTAAAGGTATGAGAAATATGGGGTTCCAAGCAAGTTCATTAGCAGAAGGTTGTGAAATCATCAATGAAATGAGAGCATGGAGAGGTGTCCATAAAGACTCATTAGAGGAATTCAAAGTTAAAGGTGAATTCGATGATGAGGGTTACCAAAAATCAACTATCTTTTTAGGTTATACTTCAAATTTGATATCTTCTGGGTTAAGAGACACTATACGTTTCTTGGTCCAACATAAACATGTCAGTGCTATCGTTGCTACTGCTGGTGGTATTGAAGAGGATATCATCAAATGTCTGGCTCCTACATTTTTAGGAGAATTTAGTTTAAATGGTGCTAAATTAAGAGATCAAGGTATGAATCGTATCGGTAACTTATTAGTTCCAAATGATAACTATTGTAAATTTGAAGAATGGATTGTTCCAATTTTAGATACTTTATTAGAAGAACAAAATGCAGCTGTTGAAAAATTAGGTAAAGATGCCTTTGATGCTGATTCACCAGCTGTTTTAACTCCATCTAAATTAATTGATAGATTAGGTAAAGAAATCAATGATGAATCTTCAGTTTTATACTGGGCCCATAAGAATAAGATTCCTATCTTCTGTCCTGCAATCACTGATGGTTCCATAGGTGATATGTTATTCTTCCATACTTTCAAGTCATCTCCAAAACAGTTAAGATTAGACATCGTTGCTGACATTAGAAGAATTAATTCTATGTCAATGGAAGCTTCCCATGCTGGTATGATCATATTGGGTGGTGGTTTGGTGAAACATCATATTTGTAATGCTTGCTTGATGAGAAACGGTGCAGATGAAGCTGTTTATATTAATACTGGTCAAGAATTCGATGGTTCTGATGCTGGTGCAAGACCAGATGAAGCTGTTTCTTGGGGTAAGATTAAAGCTGAAGCACATTCTACTAAAATCTATGCTGATGCCACTGTTGTTTTCCCATTGATTTGTGCTGCTACTTTTGCCAGTGGTGAAGATCCTGCTAAGAAATAGAGTGTTGTGTGTGTATATAGATTACAAATAATGAAACGTAGATGTTTGATAAATAAGTATAAATGAATAAATAAGATAAATAAATAAATAAACAAGTCTGTACAGCACACTAAGCACCAGTTCTAGACTTCACAGTAGGTTCCCATGCCTCAAACTTAGGCTTTGCGGTGTTGTAAGGAACATAAGCCCCATCTGTTCCAGAATGATTAACAGCGTGGACTTGAGGCTTTGGATAAGCTCTGACTGTTAACTGTTCAGCACTTAACTTGTTGGGAGGAGTGTCAGTTCCATAGGCCAACCAATAATGCCAGCCTGGTTCGATCTGAGAAACGTCCCATAAGAAGCTCCTGGAGTCCTTGTATTCCACCCATCTCGTTCTCAAATGGATTTCTTCTTCAGCATCGGTCTCGTAGAATTCATTGCCATAGTCATCAACACCAATCAAAGTACCGGCTTTGGCATCCCCGATCGAGTTCATTTGCTTCACGTAGCGACTCCACCCAGAGAGTCTGATGTTTTTGATTGTACGCCATAAAGAGGTGGACATTTTATACTGCTATCCTTAATGACGTAAAAACTGACTCCGTTTAATTTTTATTCATGACAGAATTAATGGGAAAAAATATAAAATTGCAAAGATAGTTTGAATTAGTTACTCAACACAATCAATTAGAATCAGTTCATAAAATGGACGGTAAAACTATCGGAATCTTAGGTGGTGGCCAACTAGGTCGTATGCTTGTCGAAGCTGCCCACCGTTTGAACATCAAAACAATCATTTTAGACGCTCCAAACTCCCCAGCTAAACAAATTAATGCATTAGATGATCACGTTGATGGTAGTTTCAGTGATGCTAAAGGGATTGCTGAATTAGCTGCCAAATGTGACGTCTTAACCGTTGAAATCGAACATGTTGACGCTGATGCCCTAGCTCTAATCGCAAAGGAAAAAAACGTTGAAGTTTATCCATTACCTGAAACTATTAAATTGATTCAAGATAAATATAAACAAAAATTACACTTAATTGAACATGGTATCAAAGTTGCTGATTCTATTGATGTTGAAAACACAGAAGCTGCACTATTGAAGGTTGGTGATGCTTTCGGTTATCCATATCTACTAAAATCAAGAACTTTAGCATATGATGGTCGTGGTAATTATGTTGTCAAATCAAAAGATTTCGTCCAAGAAGCCTTAAAAGTGTTACACGATCGTCCATTATACGCTGAAAGATTTGCCCCATTTACCAAAGAGTTAGCAGTGATGGTTGTCAGATCAATTGATGGTGAAGTCTTCTCTTATCCAACAGTGGAAACAATCCATGAGAATAATATTTGTCATTTAGTTTACGCACCTGCAAGAGTTCCTAACTCAATCTTATTAAAAGCACAAATCTTAGCTCAAAACACAGTTAAGACTTTCCCAGGTTGTGGTATCTTTGGTGTTGAAATGTTTTTATTACCAAATGGTGAATTATTAGTCAATGAATTAGCTCCAAGACCTCACAATTCCGGTCATTATACAATTGATGCCTGTGTCACATCTCAGTTCGAAGCTCATATTAGAGCTGTTGCTAACTTACCATTACCTAACGGATTCAACACTTTCACCACTTCAAACACTAATTCAATCATGTTGAATGTATTAGGTACCGAAAAGGCTAATGGTGAATTAGAAGCATGTAAACGTGCTTTAGAAACCCCAGGTGCTTCAGTTTATTTATATGGCAAATCAACAAGATTAGCTAGAAAAATGGGTCATATTAATATCACTACAAGTTCAATGACTGAATGTGAACGTCGTTTACAATACATATTAGGCGCATCCAGACACTTTACTCTTGATGACACAACCAAACCAAAACCACTAGTCAGTATAATAATGGGTTCAGATTCAGATTTAACAGTCATGGCAAAAGGTGCTAATATTTTAAAACAATTTAACGTTCCATTTGAAGTCACTATTGTTTCAGCTCATAGAACTCCACATAGAATGTCAAAATTCGCAATCGAAGCATCTGAAAGAGGAATTAAAGTCATCATTGCAGGTGCTGGTGGTGCTGCTCATTTACCAGGTATGGTTGCTGCAATGACTGCATTACCAGTTATTGGTGTCCCTGTTCAAGGTTCAGTTTTAGATGGTGTTGATTCATTACATTCAATTGTTCAAATGCCTAGAGGTGTTCCTGTTGCCACTGTTGCTATTAATAATGCTACAAATGCTGCGTTATTGGCAATTAGAATCTTGGGAATTAGTGATTCTAAATATATGACAGAAATGCAAAATTTCTTGTTAAAGCAAGAAGAAGAAGTTTTAGGTAAAGCTGAAAAATTAGAAACTGTTGGATATGAAAATTATTGAAAAAACTATTCTTTAGCAGAATAAATTGAAATTTATGCTAATTTTATATAAAAAGCTTACTGTAGCGTGATTTGAGTGGGAATAAATATGGTATAAAAGAGATAAACAGTTCAACCCATACTAGCTAAGACATTATCAACATAAGTAATGATAGCATCAGCTTGGGTTGAAATGGACTCAACATATGACCAATATTTACCATGAGCATTAATAAATCTGGAACAGACTTTGATTTTTTCTCGTAATAAGTCAACATTGAAAAATGATAAAGTAGTTTCAAAATTTTTAAGTTTTAATTGCATAGGTATGATTCTTGAACCGTTATTAATGACAACTTCAATGTTTTGTTCATCATTGATTCTTGCAATTTCATTAATTGTTAAAAAATGAGTTAAAACCATTGATGATGATAATATAGTTAATGCATTAGCAACAACAACAACTGAAAAAATAGGATATTGTATCCAAACATCTGGGAATGTATTAGATTCTTGAATTCTACCACTTTTTACCCTCCCTGGTTTGGATAAGTCAGTTAACCACCAATCTTCATTAGTATTCATTGAATTTATTTCCAAACTTGATGTGAATGTAGTTGGACCAGCAACGACAATATGCGACGAAGAATTATTTGGATTTTCACGGATCTTACCAAGTCCAATTTCAATCAGTCTTACCGTTTCTAATGCTGCCTCAAAAGCAGTGAAATAATGATATAGTTGTTCCTGTGATAAATTCAAAGCAGCCTCATTGATAGTTTCTAATTTTGATTCATATAATGAGTTGAAAACATCATCTGGATTTGAATTTGAATTAGTTTCATGTGGTTTAATTAGTAAAATTTGTGCACATTGTGTGACATTAGTGACTAATTTAGCAACTGTTAAGATAAGTAATGCAAACATTTTAGAGATATTAATTGAAATAATACCTTGATTAGACACCTGATAAACTGATGAATTTGTTATATCTTCAATCAGTTTAATCCTATGATTTAATGCTGAGATAGTCGATGAGGTTAATGCCCCTGATGTGATGTTATCCATTATATCTTCCATTGTCTTAATTGCAATAATTATTAAGGAAGAATCAGTGAATATTGGATATAAACTTCTATCAAGATTAGCCTTTTTTAAATCAATTTGATAATCTTTCCAATTTTTATAATCTAATTTCATTAATGATGATGCATCAATTGAATCAAAAATATTCAAATTAGAATCAAATAATTCATCACTTAATGGAAATGGTAAATCTGGCACAAATTCAACTAATCGATTAGATATTCTTGAAAATGGGAATCCTCTATTGATTCTATGAAAAACGTTTAATTTCCAAGATCCCCATACAGTACGTAACATATCTTCATATCTAATAACCTGTTTCTTAGTTGCACAACTTGCAAAATCTTCCCAATTTTTGATGAATAGTGTTTGATAAAAATCATTAACGTGTAACTTCTTTTTAAACTTTTCAGAACCTTCAATCGCCTGTTGAACATATCCACCTGGTCCTAAAGCACCCATTAATAGTACCAATGCCTGTAATGAGCATTCTAAATCCAATAAATCCCAATATTTCTCAGCTAAGAAATACCAATGTTGTGGATCTCTTAAATTTGGATCAGGTACATCAGTTGGTGATGCATATCTTGATGAGCATGAAAGCATTGCATGTAGTAATGAGACATCTTCTCTTATTTGTAATTGATAGATCAATCTTGATTTAGAAGGTAAGAAGGGTCTTGATGGATGAATGTATCTATAGTACAAATCAATTAAAATAGAAGTTGTTTTCCAATCAGGTAATTCAAATTTTTGTAATTCTTCGTTCGATATTGAGATAAAATGTTCTGTTTTTGCAATTTTATTAGTGTTATTTTTATAAATGTTATTATTATTATTGTTATGATTTGAAAATTCAATAGGAACACTTCTCTTATTCTTCTTAGGTTTAACTGTATTATTGTCAATTTGATTGACTGGTAGTGGGCCAACTTGTTGTGGACCAACTTGTTGAATAGGTTGTTGGAAATTATTCTGATGATTAACATATTGTGGATAATATTGTGATATTGAAGGTTGAAGTGATTGTTGAGTTGATAGTATTCGTTGTTTTGGTTGTGATTGTGGAGTTGAATAAAAATTTGTTAAAATATTTCCACTTGATGTAATACTTGAAGATGGGGATTGAGTATTCCACAAGTATTGATATACTTGTGGATTAAACTGAAAATTTTGTGGTAGGAATTGTTGTGATTGTTGAGGATATTGCATTGTATTGATTAAATCAGCATTTGGTTGAACATAAAAATCATTTGGTTGTGAAGCTAATTGAGATTGAATGTTTGCTGTGTCTCTCTGTAGTTGTCTGACTTGTTCTTTCAAAGCGGAAGGTGATGCAGTAGGTCTTTCAATTGAATGAGTTTGTTGAATATTATCATTTATAGTATTTGTATCATAACTCAGTCTAATAACATTTTCATTCTCTGTATTATTGATCTTATTATCATTACTTTGACTAGTTGATTGTGAAATAGAGCCAGCAGATTCATCAAAAGAAGAGCTACCAATGGAAGGATTCCTGTCCTTCTTTCTTCTACCACCTCTTTGACTTCTTACAAAAATACATTCAATATCAGCAGTTTTACAATTAGTGCATCTTTGAGTCTTCAATTCTACTTGTTTCTCACCAGGAGGAGCAGGAAGTTCACCGTCACATTTGATCTTTTTCTCACGACACGAGAGACACGCGTGCCTTGCGACATTTCTCTTTGGTACAGCTTTGGTGCTCATGGTTTTAATATGAATGGCTAGTGTTGTTGTTTTTATTAATAACGTTTTGAATTTTATTCGAAATCTCATACACCGATAACTAGGCAACTAAAAATTGGGATCGGCAATAAAAAAAAAATGAAAAATTTCAAGATTAACGACAATTAATGATATGTATTAGAAATTGACGTTTGAGTATTGACTAATGAAAACAACGGTGGAATTAGTCAAACAATTGCTGAATCATAACTTCTTAAATGAAAAATCGAATTAAACATTCAAACGGTTTGAGTCAACGAACGACATTTTGCATGTGAAAGTTTCGTAATGGGCGATCGGTGTTTTTTAATTTTTGATTGCCGAAAAATAAAATTTAAGTTAGAGGGAATCTGAAAACAAAACAAAACTGAACAGAACTAATTAAGAAGACATAATATCAGCTTAAAAGATGGTGAATTATTCAACATACGATGAATCGGGAACGCGAGATTCTAAAAGTGTTACATTGTAATAGTTGTTTATCTCATCAATCGTTGCTCCAATATAAACACTCACCAATAAATCTAACGCTTTTGTGTTCTTTTTAACGTTGAACGTTAAACCAAAAAGGGCATCAACTAGCGTCAATTAAAATACAGATATCATTAATTCAATGTACTTCATTAAGCTGATGCACAACAAGCTCATCTATTTTAGTTATTTATGCAATTGAATAAAGCCAGATCGTTTTAGTGAATGTTTACATAATTCGGTAATCAAATTTATTTTGAGGTACCATATGGCTGCTGGCATATATGTTGGAAGTTGGAGCTTTGGACCCCGAATCACATTTGCATCTACTCCTACAAATTGTAGATATATTGGATAACGATTGGACATGTACACAAATTTGAATTGATTATTTGGTGTAGTTTATTGAATCATATCGTTATACAGATCTTTATATAATAAATAATGTAAATCGAATAAAACTTTCAACTGTTTCAAATCTTTCACAATATCCCAAGATAGATCATTAAGATGTAATAATGAATTCAAAAATTCTTGATAATTATTAATGTCTTCATCAACCATTAAATATAAGAATATTGAATTAATATTAACATTTTTTAATCGTTTCATTATTTCATGAATTTCATCTTTAAGTAACTCCAGTGTTTTCAAAGAATAATTAATTCGATTATTTTGGAATAATTTCTCCAGTATTAATACCTTTAATGAAATATCACTTCTTTTAATTACCTTCAATTCAGTAATATCAATCTCAGATATGATGATATTCTTTTCAAAATCAATGAAATTACAAACTTCATCACATTTATTCATCCATTTCATACTGTATTCATTCATTAACAGCCTCCATGATCTCAAATACGTTGATATTAAACCATCAACTTTAATTTTTGACTCAATTTTGGAATTTATCAAGTTTTGCGATTTTAATATATCTTGATTTGTTTCAATGAAAGAAATTTCATCTTCTGATAATTTTGGACGAATACAATCAATTAATGATTTATTTAGTTCAATTATTGTGATTTCATCATCTTTGTAATCATTAATATATTCACCAAAAGGTCTAATTCCAACATTTTTTAATTCTTTCTCGATTTCAAAATCATCTTTATCATTTAGTTTCCAGTTCTTACAACTGACGTCCTTTGAGAACCTGACTTCATGTGGTGTTATTGTCAATTTCTTCATTATTCTATTCTTTCTAAAGTTTCTCCATTGTAAAATCGTGAAATTGGGTGGAATGATGAATTTGTGTAAATCGTTTAAATATAAAGCATGAAATTCTTCAATTTCTGATAATATTGTTAAATTATCAAATATCAATGATTTATTTCCATCATTGTGTAATAAATGATCATGCTGTTTGATTCTAAACTTTAATAAATGAATTTGATGAAGTATATTATTTCTTGTATTATTATCATTGAATGATTCATTATGATGATATATCTCATTCAAATTCTTTTCCATTTCATTAATTTGAAGTGATCTAAATAAAATCAATAAACATCTTCTTTGATGAAAATACATAAAAATGTGAAAAAGTTTCAAATAACACCTCCATTGGTTAATGAAACCTGATAAACACCCCCGATTACTTGATGCATTACCTAACAATTGTTCAAATTTTAATATTAATAATTCTGAAGAATGAACCAATGTTTTTATTATATGTTGATTAAAGTCATCACTTAATAAAGTATTGGAACAGTCTTTGAAAATATCATTGATTATTGGGTTCGAGTTGTTGATGTATGATAAATATTGTAATTCTGCATCATGACCAAGCGTTGTGTCATAAGATTTATGAATTTTGGGAATATTTTTGTTATAGAATTCATTTATTAATAAGATTGAGAATATGAAACTTTTAAAGGGATTTTTAGTGGTTTTGTTGTTGTTGGAATCAAGGGGAACTGAAGGTGATGGAATCTGGTAATGATGAAACATATAATTAATTAATTTTTGCAATTTTGAACAATTAATGAATTTTAAGATCTCTTTGAGTGATTTTTTCTTTATTGATTTGAGTAAATCATTACTGTTGAATATTAAATTTAGTTGTTTAAATGATTGGTATTCAATGATTTTAAGTTGAATTAATCTTATGTTGTTTAGATCAGATTCATTTTGGATTTGTGAATCTTTCAAAAGAACTGGTTCATTCTCAAATCCATCCCCTGAAGTGCGATACACACCTCTTAAATTAGACTTAATCAACCCCATTTCTTTCAAATCAAGATCATATTGATACAAATGATCAAAATTCAAATATAAACTCTGAAACTTTCTTGCATTTTCTTTAATCTTATCAATCTTTCTCAATTTATTACGCTCAACATTCTGAAATCTTATTAAACTTTCATTTTTTTTATGATTTTGGATCAATTCAGTTTCATATTTATGTTTAATAACTTTTAATTTAATATGATTATTATAATTTGATGTTTTATTCTTGATTTGAATCATGTTAAAATTGGAATAGATTGGAGTTCTATTAATATACCTTTCATTCTTTGTGTTTTTGATATTATCGTCATTCATATTGATGGCAGTTAAATGTTACTGAACTGTTACGTTGTTGATTATGATTTTTGTGTAGAAGTTTGAGCAATCAAACTCATTATATATCAACTCAAACTCATGATTGATACGAGCCACATGGCACAAAAGATATAAATTACTCGGAGATTATCTCAACAAATTTCATATGAATTATCAAGTTTCAACTGTTTTGTGTATGTGTATTGTGTAGCTGTATCAGTCTGTATGAATCATGATCCTTAAGTTTTCATTCCTGGGTTGAAGTAATAAGTTTCAGGACTTCCTCATCATTCATTTAACTGTATTTTTTTACAGTTATTATTTTCAAATTGCCGTATAAAATAATAATATTGACACATATTGATCAACGGTGATCATGTCAAGATTATGTGGTACATCATACATAAACCTTTAATAGTTGATTCATCTTCATGAAATCAAGGGAAAGGTATCCCTATGTTATGATTAATAAATCACCTACAAGAATTATGGAACTAGAAAATATTATATGCAATTAGTCTAATATATATGATGATTATTTATTATTCATCTGTTGATGGAGTTGTTGGAGTTGTTGGAGTTGTTGAATTATGATCATTATTATAAGATGTACTATTCAAACTATTACTACTAACATTACTTGAATAACTCTTGACTGAAGTACTTGAACCATTAGAATTTTTTTTCTTTAATTTTAAAAAAATATTCCTACTCCATGATGATTTCTTATTATGTTGTGGTGGTTTTGGATCAAATGATGCATCTGTAGGTGATATATTACATGGTGCCTTGAAATACCGTATTACTGGATGGTTGTTGTGATTTTCGTGGTCAGTATTATTGATTTTATTGTTTGATGTTTCATTAGGTTCATCAAGTGATGATGATTCTGAAGAATGAACTTTTAGATGAGATTTATTTAAGTAATCAGGTATTGAATGATTGTTATTGTGTTTTAATGATGATGGTGATTCATTAGAGATGATTGGTTGTAATGATAGCTCTCTTTGTGAGTCTTGTAATTTATCTTTTTTAATCAATGCTTCTCTTTGATTGATATAACGATGATATACGTTTTCTCTTAATAGTTGAATGATTGTGTTTTTAGCAGGCAATAAAGTAGATGGAGAATGATATAAGACCTTATCATTTTCATATTCAGCTATTAGATTATGATAGACGTCAGATGGTAAATTAATTTCATATTTTGAATTAGTTAACACGAAATCTTTGATAATTGAATTGAATTTGTCTATTAATTGAGATTTGTCTGATTCTGTTTCATCGTTCGAAGTTAAAGAGCATTGACAATCTGAATTATTTGAAGCACCACAAGATTTTTCCTTGTATAATTTATCCCAAACATCTTTATCATGATGATTGTTATTGTTATGTGATTGATGAATGTTCATATCAACGAAGGATCTTGCATCAAAATCTTCAGCGGTGGAGATTATGGAAGGAAGTTTCAGATCATGAATGTCTATGTGTGCTCTATGTGAGATTGATTCTACTGTTTGATTTTTGAAATTATCTATATCTGATGCAACTGTTGAAATGACAGAATTAACTGTATTCAAAGGAACTTTTTTCTCTAATTCTTCAACACACTTCAATATTGATGATCTTCTTTTGAATACTTTATTCCAAATTTGTTCATATCCATAAATCTCAATTAAAAAGTTGATGTTTTCTTGACAATGATCATTACTTATGAAATCTTTAAATGATTGAACAGTGTAGTATATACTCTTAATTGGAGGCTCTTTTTTGATCTTGCTGAGCTTTTCTTCACAGCACTGGTTGATCAAATACTCTAGAGAAGGGGTCTTTGTCATTTAAGTGTGTGACAGAGGCTGCAAATTAGTGCGAGTTGTGGGAATAATTGAGTTAAAAGCTGAATATTTCAAAATTTATTCAATTGGAAAATTTCTATTTAATTTTAAATTAAAACTAATTTCTATTTTTTCTAAAATTTCTTGCTATTTTCGATTACGGAAAAAAAGAAATTTTTGAAGTGAAAAATGAGTAAAAATGGACGATTTTGAGAGATTGAAAAGAGTGGATTTGATGGTTTAAAAAGTGTTGCGTGAAGAATGAGACGGTGGTATTGCCATATTGCAATAAACACGATACACTTCCCTTAGAAACTCTCTTGAATCTGCTAAAACGGAGAAATTACGCAATAATGGTGATCACTGATCATGCATTCGATTAATCGAACGATAAAAAAACGGTTGGAAATTTACGCACGATGATTTCCGTTTGGGGGTTTCATAATTCACTGATTTAGACCGTTTTGCTTGAAGAATTTGTGTATTTTTTTGTAGTGCCTCAAATCTCTAAATTATTGAACTTTTTTTCCAGGTTTTGAAGACTTGGTGACTGAATTATTCCTTCATTTATCGAAGTTTGCACATGATTTTCATGTTGTTGACCAAAGTAATCCATATTGTTTCTCTTCAGTCTCATCTTCAAGTCCTTTATCTTATATTCCCATTTATTGAAATTCTCCAATTTAGAATTTTCTAGTCTTGTGATCTCTGCTTCTGTCATCCATCCACCTTTCTTTAAATTCTTCAATGTTTTATCAAATTCCACTATTTCTTGCTTTTGAACATTCTCATATAGTAAAATCGTTTCTTCTAATGTGGTGGGTGTGCTGCTTTCACTTATTATTGGATCTAAACATACTTCAAATCTTTCATTATTAATAGCAGGTGAATAAATCATGACATCATTCAACTTCCTTGTTTCAGTATTACTGTTACTACCATCATTACTATCATCATTATCATCATTATTTTCATCGTCATTATTGTTCCTTACTTTATTACCATTGGTGTTATAATCTAATATCTTTTGAATTGGCGACGTTAGTGGAGTATCCAATTTGAACTCTCCGTTCTCTATTCTTGGTGTTAACGTTAGCTTCTGATCTGATGGCAATGGAGGCAATAACCTGCTCTCTTGATTGTTATTATACGCTTGTGTTTGTTCATTGAACTCATCTTGATTATCTTCTTCTTCTTCGTGATGGACGGATTTACTGAATGAAAGCCCCAGACCTGATTCCTTTGGGCGTCTTCTCGATTTGTTCTCTTCTTGTGACAGTGCTGACATGGTGTGAGTCAAGGATTCTATTCTTCCTATGTTCTATAAATGTATGAATTGATTATTTCCTATATCCGGATAAGGAATATTATTTCGATTAAGTAATGAAAGCCAACAATTCAACCAGTCAAACAAATAAAGCTGAAAATGGAAATGGAAAAATGAATTTGGAAACTAAACAATCAAATCTGTGAATCTTCGAGTCTTTATTTCGTTCTATAAAAGAAGGAGAATTTCCCAAATTTTTTCTGTAACTTTTTTTTTTCCTTTTGTCTTTAAAGAATTCGGAAATCTGTAGAGAGAAGACAGGGTGACCCTCAATATACGTATATACATAGTGTCGATATTCATTAATATCTGATTTCAGCGCATCTCTGGAGCTGTGAATGATGTTAATAGTGAGTGATCTCGGTATATTTCACCCTCTCGTCGTTTAATTCGTGAAATGTATCAAAACTCCCATTTAAATCGAATTATTATTCACATATTCGGACACTATTATATATAATCAACACACAATCCACTCATTTCAATGTTAACAACCGTCACCAGCCCAATAAACACGACAATTTACCACATCGAGTCACCCAATGCTCCTCTATTCGTCTTTATCCCGGGAAATCCAGGATTTATCGAATATTACACAGAATACCTAACCTTGATCCATTCATTAACGAACTTCGAAATATTAGGAATCTCACAAGCTGGATTCACTGATGTTGATGATGTGAGGTTATACACTCTTAATCAGCAGGTTGAACATAAGATTAATGTGATCGAACAGTTCTGTGACGGGAGGGATGTTTACTTGTTTGGTCATTCAGTTGGTTGTTGGATGATTCAAAGAATTGTCGATAAGATGGATTTTCAATTTAAACTAATAGGATTGATCACACCAACGATTATAGATATCCATAAATCTAAAAAGGGTGTGGTGCTGAGTTCTGTTGTATCGTATTTACCTTCATTCTATAGATGGGTTGGCATATTGACTAGATTAGTTTCAATCATTCCAAAGGGTATTAAATCATCAATTATTAATCAATTTGTTAATACTTCATTTCAAGGAGCGAAGGATATCACTGATGTCTTCATTTCTAATAATAAGTTTGTTGAACAGAGTTTATACTTAGCAACACAAGAGATGAATGTAATCAAAACAAATTGGGAATATCAACGTGGATTTTTCAATAAATTAGATACAAAAATTTGGTTATTCTTCACTGAGGTTGATGAATGGGTTAATCATGAAACACAGTTAGATTTAGAGAAATTGGTTGATGGTAATAGTAATGTTAGTGTCACGAGAAACAATGAAATTAAACATAGTTTTTGTATCAATCAAAATGTTAAATTCTCAGAAATTACTAAAAATCAATTAGATCAGCATATCATTAATTCATAAACTATATAGAATATTACATATAGACTCTTATAATGCAACTTGACTGTTTTCATCCCTCAATAAATCAATTTCAAACTCTGTAATTTGTGGAACTTCATCCAATTCATCTTTTGAATGTAAATTTCTTTCAACATAAGTCAATCGATAATCCTTATCAACCAATATAACAGTCTGGGTTCTAGTCCCATAATATTTCCCAGCTAGTGGGTTATTTCTGTTATAGTCACGTACCAATAACGGTGAAACGAACACTGTCTTCTTAATGTTTTCGAAATTGGCTTGATAATCATCAGTTATGTTACCCAATGTATTCAATGATAAAACATCAAATAATTGATTAATTAATTCACTTTTAGTGACAGTGGTATCTGATGTGTTGAAATTACTGGTGACTTTTTTCAATTCATTTATACCAATTGATACTTTCTCCCATGGTTCATCAAATGAACTGTTACTTAACCCATGAAATTCATTCAGCTCTGAAAATATCTTGAAATCATCTTCATTCTTATTAGATATTATATCAAATCTATTATGCACCAAGTCTCCAAACATCAAGTTAAATCCTCCAATCCTATCGAATAGATCCTTATTATTATATTTCAATATTAATTCATTTAAAAATTTACCTCTTGATAACACATCACCATTAGAACAACTAGTCACGTAATCTAGCGGCAATACACCCCTAGAGATAGGATTGATATAATCCTTGATTCCCTCCCTGAAGTTGACTAACACACTGAACTTCTTCGTCATGGGGTTTAAAGCGATCCAAGTACCATGCTCTTCTCGTGCCATGTCTAATGGTGATATCACTGATTGATTGTTGTATTTGTGGATATGAACTTGCCTTGTTGATCTTTTGAAGTATTCATCTCGATTGGATAGTAGTATGAAGGGGTACTCTTTGTTAGCGTTTGTTGTTAATACAATACACATGTTTTGTGTGTGACTTTGTAGTTGTAATAGCTTATAATTTTTTTTTTTCCAAATTTGTGGAGAAGTAATTTGACAGAATTCGACTATATATATTACAAATTACGACTAATGATTGTTAATAATATTAAAGTGTATTATAATGCATAAATAATGTATAAATATTGTATATAGAAAGTGTATATAACACTCACGTACTAATCAATGAATAACCGGTAATATTCTCAAATCTATCATCTTTCAACCCCACAATAACCAGTAATAATTCATTATAAATATCCAATTTCTTCTTCTTCAACTCTTTCAATTTCTCATCATTAATCATCCATACCCTGGTGTCACGTTTGGCTGTAATGGTTGTACTAAACCTGTCTTTTGAATCTTCATCGTTTTCAAAACGACCAAGAATGGTTCGTGGAAGGTATGTTTCATAAATGTTTGAATTGTTATTGATCTGATAAGTTATCGTTATAATACCTGATTCGATCAACATGAAATATGAATTTGATAATTTGTCCATTGTTTCATCTGTTAAGATTTCAACTTTTGAGAAATATGGTGATAATTCTTTCCAATAATTTAAATCTCTGGAACTTAAACCTTGTAATGAAAACAATAATAATGGTAATGGTTCATTATTAATTGTGTTATCTTCATCATGTTCCTGGACAGTTGTTAGATTTTCTAAACTGGTTTCTTTCTTGTATGCGATTTGAGCTTGTTGCATGAAGTTAATGTTTCTTGGGGTATTTATTGGTAATGTTCTTGAAACAAAACTTGGACTTGATATTGAAGGTTTTCTATAAATTGGAAGATTTTTATTCATACTAATTGAATTCTTTCTGATAATAGTGTTGTTATTTTTGAATTTATTTTGAACTTGTTTATATTTAGTCAAGAATTCATTCTCACACCATTCCAAAGAATTATTCAAATCATGGAAAATCTTTATATTTAAATCACCAACTGTTTCATTTGAATCAAAAATCCCAACATTTCTTAAACTTGTTAAAATTGAAGGTTTATCACCTAATGAAATGATCAAGAATGCATTATGATCTAATATGAATTTCTTAATTCTCATAAATCCTTCAGCTGCACTAAAATCAACATTTAAAACATTTTTAAAATCAAGAATTAAATATTTGATTTGATTCTTATCATCTTCAAATAATTCCTTGATATATTTCTCAACTTTACCAATAGTTCCAAAAAATAAAAAACTTTGTAATTTCAAAACATATATTTGATTACCAAGATTAGACAAGAATTGACGTTGTAATGGATGTCTGATGACGGTAGATCTTGCTATTTCACCGGTATATTCATTAGAAATTATTGGAATTTGTGTGTTTTCATAAAGGAAATGGAATGAAGCAATGATTATACCAACAACAATACCATAAACGAAATCATAAACACCCATAGTTAAGACAATTACCAAAATGGTAATATATTCGAAATAATTCAAACGTCCAATTGTATCATATAATGCCTCTTTCAACAATTCATAACCTAATAAGAAAATCAATGATCCAACAACACAAACTGGAATGAATCCAATAACGATAGGACCAACCAATAAAATCCCAAATGTTGCAATTGCTAACATAACACCAGCGATTCTTGAGTCTGCACCTGCTCTAATAAATAATAAACTGTTTGTATAGACTAAATAATTTTGAATTGAACCAATTGCACCAGAGATGAAATTAGAGTAACCATGAGCTATCAATTCTCTATCAACGTCAACTTCATCTTGTTTAGTTGAAACGGCTAATGCTGGGACATTGATTGGAACGTGTAAGATACCAAAAAATGTTAATGCTAGCATTGATGGTATTTGTTTGATTATAACCATCCAATGAACGATTTTAAAATCATATAAATTATAGAAATCATACCATGGTGCATTTTGATCAGAATCAGCAGAGAATAAATATCCTGAATTTCTAGCGATTTCTAAATTCCAATTTGGTGATAATAAAATAATTAAATGAGTCAATGCAAAGACACCAATGAAAAAACTTGGGAGTACTAATGAATTATGATAATAATGCTGTAAAAAGATTAATGCCACAGTTAATAAAATTGGAATCATTGTCTTTACTAAAATTGGTGATTCTAATAACTGTTGGAGATAATTCCAATTATATTCAAATGCACCAATTTTAGATGAGATTTCAATACCTGTTATGATCAAGAAATAACCAACACCACCAATACAACCAATCAGAATATGTCTTGGAAAATAACCAACTAATTGACCTAATTTGAACTTCCCTAGTAGATAAAACACAACACCAGTTAACATTGAACTTATGGCATAAGTAACAATCGTGGTAGCAATGATAGCATCTGGATTTTCTTCACCAATTAATAGTGTGATATTAGCAGCCATCGTATGAAAGAATGGAGTGACTTCAATCATTTCAGATCCAATACCTGCACCGAACGCAGAACCACCTAATGAATAAACCAATTGTGAAACAACACAAGAAACATAAAACATTGATAAACCAGCAGAGCCTAAATTACTGAAAACTTTTTCACCAATAGGGAATATGATCATACCATAAGATAAACCATCCAAGATGTTTAACAATAAACCTAATATAACACTGGGTATATAACCAACGATCTTAGCGATTGTGAAATTCTCTCGTAGATTATCAGCTGGTGATTTATGAAGATTAGTGGTTGCTCGTTTAACGATTGTTTGAGCTTCAAGATCTTGTGGTGATGAATAGTAATTGGGGAAATTAGTCGGTGGCGAATTGGGTAATAATACTGAATCTTCAGTTATTGTATGAGTCAGGTTATTTCTATTAGTTGCATCTTCATAAAACTCATCGTCATCTGCTAAGAACGCAGTTTGATCATGTAGATCGCTCTCTTGTGTCTCTTGTTGGAAACTGTCATTTGATGCAATATCCATTGAGTTATTTCTGTGATTTCTTGAGATTGAACTGGAAGGATTAAACCCTAAGTACGATCTGCCTAACAATTGGGCTTGATCCAAAGTATGGGCCTTACTTCCATACGAGGAGGACAACCCCAACGAGACAGAGAGGGCCTCAGACAAGGAGCTCTGGGCCTCAGCGTTCTTCCTGAATGACATTCCAGATCTGTAGAAATCAGTTTCAAAACGTAAACAAAATTAATTTCATTTGCTTCAATTTTCGAGATTCTTTATCAAAATTTTGCAGAAACGAGAGCAGTTTGAGATAAGATCACGTGATGGCCACATGGCTGTCACGTGAGCTTCGTGATCTCACCATTTACAGAGAAAGTTGTGAGCCAATGAGCGATTCAGGTCTGCAGACACACAAACCAGCGGGAAAAAACGATTCCAGAACTCCACATTGTGTCAAATCATTTCAGTTTCTCTTTTTCACACCAAATTTGGTTAAAAAACGCGATGGGTTTTTTTTTCTCCCATAATGAAATTTTTATAAAACCAGCAAAAAACACACTAAAAATTCCTACTTTCCATCAATTCAATTCAACTTCACCTGCCAATGTTTGCTTTGATCGCTGCTGTCGCCACTGCATTGGCCCTAGTTGCTGCATACTTCATCTTCGCTGCCCCATCAAACCGTAAAGTTCTAGACAAGGAACAATTCCAGAATTTCCCATTGATTGAAAGAACTATTCTTTCACATAATTCTGGTATTTACAGATTCAAATTACCAAACCCAACCGATGTCCTTGGTCTTCCAATCGGTCAACATATTCAAATCTCAGCCAACATCAACGGTAAAGACATTGTCAGATCTTATACTCCAACTTCAAATGATGCTGAAAAGGGTTACTTTGATCTATTAATTAAATCTTACCCAGAAGGTAACATCTCTAAACATATTGCTGAATTGAAAATTGGTGATTCAATTAAAGTTAAAGGTCCAAAGGGGTTTTATGAATATGCTCCAAATACTTCATCTCATTTAGTTATGGTTGCTGGTGGTACTGGTATCACTCCAATGTATCAAATCATTAATGCTATTGTTGATCATGCTGAAGATAACACGAAAGTTACTTTATTATATGGTAATCAAACCGAGGCTGATATTTTATTGAGAGCAGAATTAGATTTGATTGTTAAAAACAATCCAAATATCGTTGTTCATTATTTCTTAGATAGACCAACTGAAGGATGGAAAGGTAAAACTGGTTATATCACACCTGAAGTTTTAGAAGAATTATTACCACCTGTTGATCCATCTGTCGGTTTATTGATCTGTGGTCCTCCACCAATGACTAATGGTGTTAAAAAAGCTGCTGTTGGTTTAGGTTTCACTAAAGCTAAACCTGTTTCTAAAGCTGGTGATCAAATTTTTGTCTTTTAAAGTGAATATAGTAATGAGGTTTAAGTTGATATATAGCATAATAAAAAAATAATAATTACATCCTAAAAATATAAATTTAATGTTTGACGGATTACCTGTATCAATTACCTGGAACTTTTACTACATAAATCAGGAGTAAGGAATACCATTCATACAATAAATGGAAATTCAGCTACATATTGATTTTTTTTCGAAATCACGAAAAACTTTTCTATATATTGTTTCTCTCTTTCATCTATTAATTACACTTTTCTAGTTTATTCATTTAGCCTCAATGCTTCAATACGGTCATTCAATATAGGAACTGATTGACTTATTTGATCTAATAATTTTGTATGAATTGATTGCAGAGCCTTCAGAGCATCCTTTTCATCAATGACAGCACTGATATTAATTTCATTAGCACCTTGGGAAATCATTTCAATGTTGATACCCTGTTCAGCTAATGTGGCAAACATAGTGGACGCAACACCAATGTATTGTTTCATTTGTTTACCAACTAATGAGACGATACACATGTTTCTAGTAACGTCAACAGTACCCAATTTTCTTAATTCAGCAACACAATCCCTTAGATCTCTATTTGATTCTTCACTGTCTGAATGTTCTAAAGCCATGGAAACATGAACTTCAGAAGTTGAAATTAAATCAACAACTAATTTGAATCTATCTAAAGTTGAGAAAATCATAGCTAAGAAACCATGACTTAATGTTTTTTTATTTGAATGGACATTTAGTACTATGATATCATGTTTCGTAGTGATGGCAGTTGCAGCTCTCTTTTTAGTTAGTAAACTTGACTGTAATTTGGATAATGCTTGTGGTGGATGTGGTGGTGTTGATTCCCCTTTTCTAGCAACATCATCTGGATAAATGATAGTACCTTCCCCTGTTGGGTTTTCAACATTTTTAATTCTGATTGGGATCTTAGCCTTGATGACTTGTTCCATGGTGAATGGATGAATAACTTCAGAACCATAATAAGTTAATTCTGCAGCTTCTTCAGGTGTAACACTTGGTAATAATCTTGCAGTTTTCACCTTTCTTGGATCAGCTGTGAAAATACCATCAACTTCTTTCCAAACTTGTAATTCTTCAGCATTAATACCAACAGCAATTAAAGCCGCACATAAATCGGTATAACCTCTACCAACACCATTTAGTAACCCACCTGGAACCATACCAAAATAACCAGTGAAAACAGGAACGACATTATCATGTTTTAATTGATCGATTTTTTGAGCTAAACTATTAGCTAAATCAGCATAGAATTGAGCATCAAATCCAGTTTTGGAAATATCTAAACCTGGAGAAATAATGTTTGATAAATCAACGTATTCTGCATGGATACCACGATCATTGAATAATGCAGTCATGAATAAACAACTTAATTTCTCTCCTGCACTCATAATAGTGTCTAGTGTTCTTGGTGAGATTTCCCCAATGATTTGAGAGGCATGTAACAATTTTAAAGCTTGATCACATTCATAATTTGTGTTTTTAATTAAATCTTGTTTAACTTCTTCATTTTTAATGATTGAATTAGCATTGTTTACGTGATCTTCTCTAATGACTTGTAGTAGACTTTCATAGTCGCCATCAATGGATGCTAAGTCAGCAGCTCTTAGTAGTCTGGAAGTTGTACCTTCACTTTTGGTCTTGGAAGAACGAGCAGAACAAACAACAGCGACTCTATGTGATTTGGAATAAACTTTAACAATATCTTCAGTGATTTTTTCACTGAACTTACCGACACTTGTACCACCAAACTTCTGAACGATCCAGCCTTCAGAGAATGAAGTATTCAAAGAAGCAGAAGACATGACTGGTTTCTATTTGGGTATTAAACTTGCCTTTTGTAAATTAAAATTATCGAATTTCTTTCCAGTAAATTTCTGCAAATTTCACGTTTTTTTGTGTGAGTCAAAAATGACGAAATAAAAAAAGTCAAAAATTTCCGAGTTCAGCCACAGAGATCCGACCCGAGATTACATAATGATTATGTAATATATATTACGTAACATTTCTAGAGGTTTGATTTTTCTTCTAATATTTAGAGAATTTAATAAAATTTAGTACTTATAAATCAATAATTATTGTTGGTCTGTCACAGATATTTCTCATATATTCCAATGGTGGAAGATCATTACGGCATAGTCATCGACTCAGGCTCATCGGGTTCAAGAGTACAAATTTACAGATGGCCTGATTCAAATCAATTAATGAAAGATAAATCAACTAATGAATCTACATTAAATTCAGTCCCACAGATATTTCAAGAAGAATCATGGAATTATAAAATCATGCCTGGAGTTTCCTCGTTTGCAGACAAACCAGATGACGTGTGGGACGATCATTATGAACATCTGATAGAATATGCTGAAAAGATCATTCCGAAATCAAATTGGAAAGATACACCAATTTTCGTTTTAGCAACAGCTGGAATGAGATTATTACCAGAAAGGAAAAAAAACAAATTATTACAAAATATTTGTAAAGAAATTGGTAAAGAATCTGATTTTAAATTGATTAACTGTGATGAACAGATTCAAATAATTGATGGTGAAACTGAAGGTTTATACGGTTGGATAGGATTGAATTATTTGATGGGTAAATTGAATAATTATTCTTCAAAAGATTCAAAACATGCAACCTATGGATTCATGGACATGGGTGGTGCCTCTACACAAATCTCATTTGTTCCAAGTAAGGAATCAGAAGTGACCAAACATAAAGATGATATTTCAACATTGACTTTAAGAAACGTTAATGGTGAAGTTCAAGAGTGGGGAATCTTTGTAAGTACATGGTTAGGATTTGGTGCAAATGAAGCAAGAAAACGTCACTTGAAGAACCTGATCAACATGTTACCTGAATTAAATAATGATAATAAAGAAGATGACTTCAATACAAGAAGAGTGAATGATCCATGTTTACCAAAAGGTGCAAGTTTAGATTTTTTACATAATGATAAATCTTATGATATCACTGGATCCGGTAATTATGAACAATGTTTAAGAATCACATATCCTTTACTTTTGAAGAATTTACCATGTATTGATGAACCATGTTTATTTAATGGTGTTCATGCTCCAGAGATTGACTTTTATACTGATAAATTCGTTGGGATTTCAGAATACTGGTATACTGCAAATGACGTGTTTCATATGGGTGGTGAATATAATTTTGAAAAATTTAATGAAAAAGTTCAAAGTTTTTGTGAAAGTGATTGGGAAACAATTGAAAAAAATAGTGCTAATGGAGATTATAATAACGTTCCTAATTCTTTATTAATGGATGCTTGTTTCAAGGCAAATTGGGTGTTGAATATCTTACATGAGGGTTTTAATTTACCAAGAGGTGGAATTGAAACTCAATTACCTGTTGATGACGAGACCGATGATTCCCCAAAAGTCGATAATCATATTCCTTTTCAAAGTGCTGGTTCAATTGAAGGTTCCGAATTATCTTGGACTTTAGGTAGAATGTTATTATATGCATCAAGTTTAATCGTCTCTGAAGATGATATTCAAGTTGGATTCCAACCAAGTTTAAATGAAAAGAAACCATTTAGTCCAGGTGGCCTAATTGAATCAATCTCTAAAACTTATCCAAATGATACCACATCAACCTCGATTTTTTCGATTTTTTCAATATTCTTGATGTTTACGATAATAATCACATTTATCTATTTCATGATTTTTAGAAGATCAAAAATTCAGAATCTTCCCAGTGCCATACATTTCACCATCTCCAAAATTAAATCAAAATATAATCAATATAGATACACTAAGGTTGCGACACAAACGTCATCGGATTTAGAAAATGGAATCTATCAACAAAATCCTGAAATTCAGCAACAATCATTAATCACTCAAAATAATGAATTTTTAGATGATTCCACAAGTGGTAGATCAAGTCCTTCTTTATCATTTACTAATTTTAATGTCAATTTAAGAACAAGATCATTTGCAAATTTACCACATCAGGGAAATAAAAATAATGCATTTCAACCTAAAAAGACTTTACAAACTGCTAATTCATTATTAGATTTTAGTAAATTTAGAAAAGATAATGTTACTCATTCAAATTTAAGTAACGAATGAACGTTATCTATATATATAATTAGAAAGTGAGCTTATATCTGTTTTTCTTTTTATAAATAATTGTTTATTATAATATCGAAAAAAATAAAGACATATTATACGTTTCAAATTTAAAACTTTTGTAGTAATTTTTTTTTCACTCACGCTTCTGATTTCTGCATGTATCATCACATCAGCATATAAAATTGATCAATTCTTTGGAATATCCTCAATTATAACTTTTCCTGAATCAATCCAACTTTGATCAATTAATTGTTCTTTATTCTCATATAAAAATTTATAACTGGTTTTGATAGTACCATCACTAACACCCAGTTTCTCAGCGATTTTAGAAGGTGCTAATTCTGCTTTAAAGATAATAACAACCATATAAATAATAGCAGCTGCAATAGTGATTGGGGATCTACCTGCTAAAACACCAGTTTCTTTACAACGTTTAGCAATATGTTCAGCTGCATTTGATAATTGAATACCTAAACCTAAATGAGAACAGAATCTTCTGATTAAATCCTCTGCTGAAGTTTGAGAAGATTGGATGTTTTCGGGGGTGTTTAAATGTGAATTGACTTGATGTCTCTTTTCATCTAGAATCTTCCTTATTATACCGAAAACTTTACCAATATCCTTCTTAGGAACCCTGGTCAATGTACAGATTTCTTTGAAAGTTCTATCAACACGAGCTTTACGACACCCAACTAAGATAACAGCAGCCATTATACTTTCTTGTGATTTACCCTTCAATGCCTTTTCATCATGTGTTAGTTTATAAGCTTGTTTAGCACCATCTTGCACGATTCTTGGTAGTTGGGCAGCATCACACATCACTGAAATCTTAGCATATGCTGATTGTAAAGCGTTATCCTTCTTGTCAACAACACTTTTACTTTGGGCTTTATTCAATTCTCTACCAGCTCTACCATTTTCACCTTGATATCCAATAATTGTTGATAATTGATTCCCGTCTAAAAGTGGGTTACTTGCTTCACCAACACGATTTGGATCATCACCATTTTGATCATCATTTGAAAAAGTACGCCATTCTGATCTTGTATCAACTATTCTGTTAGATAAAACTAAACCGCATAATGCACAAACAACATCACCTTCTGCAAATCTTTCAGCTAGTTCAGGAGGAAAGACTTTACACTCAGGGCACGATAGAACGATACTTAAATCAGGACCTTCTCTTCTTTGTACGGTTGCGGACATGGTGTTTCTGTGTGTATGTGATTTGACGTGATTTGTAATTGTGTTGACAGTTAATACTTCAGTATAAATGAATATCTAAAGTATATATATGTGAGTAGATACAGCACAGGAGTAACAGTCAGAATCCAACGTGGAGATTAGCACTTCAAACAATTACTGATTGAACTAAAAAGTGATGGAACTTCAATCGGTTTTATATCAATTTTTCTAATTAATTTCTCAAAGATTTATTTATCTTTCAGTTCGGTTAGGGCCACACTTCATGGTTAGGAGGCGCTGTGATTAGTAATTGGGAGAATTAGTGATGTTTAAAGTGACGTATTGGCTTAATAATGTGTATAAACATATATGGCATTTGTAATCACATTTATGGCACAAATATCGGGATTATTCTACTAATTTATCAGCTCATTTTAGTAGAAATTCAATATTATATTTTCTTATAATATTGAGATGATTTTTTTTTATTATAATGTTTAGAAATTTATTTTGATATTAATTCAAGATTAACTCAAATTTCTCCCAATGAGAGTCAAGAAACCAGTCTTTAACACTCTCTAATAATCTGATAACGGTCACTGACACGCAATCATAACATCATGGGATCACAGGTAATGCACTTTATGATCCAGTTCTAAGTAAGAAATTCACTATTGTTATACTTGAATGATAACATTAATACCCAAAATATAGGGCGGTGAACCAATTTGGACTACGGGATATACACATCAAATCAAATCTTCTATTTGTATATATCCTGGCTCTGAATTACAATTCACAAATGGTAGGAATCCAACAATAGTTGATAAATTTAATGAATCTGAAACTTTACCAGTTGAATTAAACAGAATTGATTCATGTTAGATATGGAATTATTAGAACATCCTGAGCTAATAGTTAGTTATATTACTAATATCGGCTCTATATGAAATGAAACTGGAATTGCAAGTGATGAATTCAAACAAAAATTACAATACGTTGATTCATTTATTGGAAAGTTAATAACTTCTAGAAATTTAACAGATATTATAAATTCAATCATCATCTCAGATCATTGAAGGTCACTAACTTCAAATAATACACTAATATAGCTTGATGAGTTATTACACCTGACCAAAATGCAATACCTTATTTGTATTTGGATGATTTCTGATATCGGATACTCAATAACGACACATGGATGATATGGACTATAAAAATGGAGATTATGCTCCATTAGGTATCCATGAGTATGATAATGATGCTGTTTTAATGAGAGTAAAGTATTTTGCTGAAGGTCCTTTTTAATCCAAAAATACCATATAATAATGAGAAAGATGGGAGAATTATGATTAAACCATTTGGTAAAGTCCAGGTATATAAACTACTTTGTTGCGGTTTGAGAATGAAACCAAATGGTGGAATTTTCTTAAACATTTATTACCTGTTGATTGTAAAGATGGGTTGATTTATCTTGATGTTAACTATGAATCACAAATATTGTGGAATTCAACATATGGTTATTTGAAGTAAGAGTCACAGTGATGTCGAAAGTGTATGTGGTGATGAGTAATACTTTGAATCTTATCAAATCTAATTACTGATCATGTTTCTGAAGGTGATGATGGTGAAGAGGAAGTCGGTGATGTGAAAGTTGAAGCAGATGAAGATCAGAGTGATAATAATGGTTGATGATCAGAGTGGAGATCAAGTTAATCATCAAAATGAAGAATCAGAAGATGAAACTGATGATAAAAAATTATGATGAACCTAAAATTGATCCAATAAGGAAGAACAAGATGATGATGATGCTAAAGATAGATGAGAAGAAGATATTCCAGATTTATTCTGGGATAAAGCTGAAGATATAACCCAGAGTCATTCTGAGATCAAATTGATGAAATCAGTGATGATATCAAAGAACTAATCGATGATTGCGTTGAAGATTTTAACAATGCGATTGGTGATGATTAAACTATACCAGAATACTAAAATTCAATTACTCTTCATACAATTTGAAGATACACTTATTTACATGGTGTGGTTGATTCAAGTGATATCCTACATTAACCATTATCAAAAATTTAGATAATTAATTTGGCAATACTAAAAGATTTCAGTTTCATCTCAGTTTTCTCAAATATTCAATATCTTCTTTAGCAAATTTATATGGACATGGATAATTCTTTTCAGTGAAATTTAATTTCTCTGTTAATGAGATTGCAAGTGATTGATAATCTCTAACAAATAACTCTTCTTTTTCGACATCATCTATCTCAAATCCATTAAATGTTAATTCATTCACAAGTCTTCTAT
>JAKUBM010000094.1:0-29064 GCA_030566895.1 Phaffomyces coquimbonensis
AGGGCTAGATATCATGACTGCTTAAATACGTTCTAAGATCTACACATCGGTACACAAAGTACACCCTAACTGCAGTAAGGTGGGCTAACCAGATGAGAAGATATGGGACATCCAGTATTTATTCAGGAAGGAATAGAACCTTACTTCCTTATATATTTGTAGAAGATATACACATTCCAGTTCTTTGCACGTCCCGTAAAAGAATAGGATACATTTGTAATAATATTGCAATTTAGTTTTAGTGCATTCTAATTGAGCAGTTTTAGCATCTAACCCATATCCTGCTAATTGTAACTCACGTTGTAACCGTGAATGAGTTTGCTTGAGAGTATGATAATCCTCTCATTCATTTTCCAAACCACCAATGTTTTTGAATTGATTTGAAGTTGTCTTCTAATTGTGAATTTTTTTTCTTTTAAACATCTGATAGTAACTCGATATATAACTCTGAATTTACCAGAACCAACAATTGACTGCTTCTCACTAAACCTAGGATGCTCTGGTGCCATAGTAGAGTGATAAATTTACTATGAGTAATCGAGGAATGATTGTGGTAAAAGTGGATAAATTTTATGAACTGATTTATTTTATTTAATTTGAAGTTATTTCATGAATGCCAAATTCAAAAACCTTGAAGCTATTGAAAGATTGGATTGACTGCATCTGAAGTGGATATTCAACAAACTTGTTCTAATCTTAGATCTATAAATTCAATTATTAATTTTGGTTCAAGTTAATCAATTATAGCAGAATAGAATAAAAGCAGATAGTTATGAGATTGCTGATCTACTATTGTCTCTGTAGTCTTTGGTTAGCCTGTGTACCTTGTTATCAATCCAAAGTTAGTTTATATAAGTAGACTTTTATTGACAGGTATAACAACTAGTTACAGATTTACGCTAGTTTTACACCCATCCTTGTACTCCATTGATAGTTTATGAAATTTTATGATGAGATGAAGGATAATGGATACGATAAAAAGAGCTATTGGCTTTATCGAGTGTTGTTCGGAATCTGAGTACACGTTGTGCAGTGTTGTGGTTCACTTTGGTAAAATTATACCTTTCAAGTTCTGTGGTTGATTACATTACACTTAATGCTACTTAGTTTTTTAGTATTCAATAAGTATCCTAATAGTATTCTCATTTATACAACTGGTTAATAATACTATTCATAATTGACCAAGTTCTAGTAGGGACTGTTATACTTTTCTAGTTCATTATGTTAATAGGTTGAACTTCCACTTGTTTATTCGGTGTTCATTCGCTTTACTCTTCTGGAAGCATAACTTTTCAGCAGCGTAAAGAGTGGGAAGAGGGGCACCAAACTTGACACATTCTTTATAAATCTTTCATAACCAACTATGTAACATGTTTCTACTAAGCATATAACCTAACTTAATACTCAGCAAATCCGTTGATAATCAAATAAAACACCATAATTCACAAAATATAGGACACTAAGGCTTTTGAGTTTTGGTAAAACACAACTAAACTAACTTCAGGACTATTTTTATCAATGATATTTTTTAGAGGAACAAGGTCTTCAATAAATAATTAACATCATTATTCAATAAATTGATGAATTGTCAACATGTAATTGTCATTAATATGGTAACAGATTTCAAAAAACTTGTATGAAATGGCTCATCTTGTAATTTTTTGGTGATAAAATTGGAATTAACTATTTCACGTAATCCTTTCCTTTGACTTAAATTCGAGATTTTTTAATTTGGGGATTTTAACATCCTTCATAACAATAATTTCATAGAGTGATTCAGCCTCAAGCGTGATTAGTTCTGGGAAGTCTACTGTTTTTAGAACCATTGGCCCGCCCTTTAATTCTGAAAAATTTCAAGTTATCAAATTGGAAATTTTGGAAATTCTCTACCGTCTCTAGAGTTAAATCAACTACTGATTTGAGATTTAAGTGGCTGTGAGTTGTGTAATCAGGTAAAGAGTCATTCATCATATCGTAATTCAATGTTTGAACTGAACTAAAATATACTTTCTTTTCAAGATTTGAGAAATTAATTGATAATTCATCCTCAGGTTCTAGATCACTAAAATCCAATACTTTAGCATTGGGGATATGAAAATAGAGCCCACAGCTTTGAAAGTTGTCATTAGTGCAATTGAAGCTCAATGAGGTAGAAACTGAAATTATTCTAAAATTTTAATGAGTTTTGATGTACGAAACTAATGGATTCTCATCTTCAGTTGACAAAGAATCACAAACTTCTTCAAGGCTGAGACGAGACTCGTTAGGTATAAAAATATGAAGTTTCTGCTTTGTTGAGATGGAGGTTTTTTTCTTCAAACAATCATATGAGGTTATCACTAATCCTGTATTTGTTGTATAAGATTCATTATTCTGGACCATTTTAGAAACATCTTTGCCGGTTAGATTGAAACAGCCAGCACTGTTAACAAATTCAGCAAATCTGTCCTCCTTTTCCTTCTCAGTTTCAGTATCATCTTCATCATAATCAAAATTTTCACCAGAAGCATTGAATACAATAGTAACCATTTTATGAATGTATGGAAACTTCAAAATACGAAAGATTTTCACAGCACAAGCAGCATGGATTACTTCTTTCAGTATCTTTAGCTTCAACTCATTGGGCAAGCGCTCCATTTTTGTGTAAAGGTTAGGAATCTTGAATTGTTAAATATTATGGAGGGAAGACAGAAAATTAAATTTGAGGATAACGGAATAGAGAGTTTCTAATTTTAGATCGAGTTGTATAAATGTGTCGATCCCAGTTATTAATAGCAGAAGACTTCCATCATTGGTTCAATTATTACTGTGATTGGTCCACTCTTTTATCACCTTGTTTAATAGGCCAAATATTTTCACCGAACGAAAAAGTGAAAAATTATTCATAAAATCATAAAAACATAAAATCCTCACCAAACATGTCCAAAATATCACAGAAGGTCTTCAAAGGTTCCAGATCTCTAGACTTCATCAGCAACTCTACAAAATCATCAACCACCCCACCAACACACACAATTCCAACCGAAGAAATCGATGAATTAATACCGTTGAAACACAATGATTTACCATTACTTTATAAAAGTAAATTGGTACATCCATTCTTAAGATATGATCAATCGTCTCAGTTGTTACACATGATGACCAAATTTGATAAGACTAACTCATTGTTGGTGAGTGAGAGTTATTTATCCGATCCAAATGTGTCTAAAGTTAGTCAACATAGAGTTAAACCGGCTTCTGTTAAGATGGCTTTCGACTATTTGAATAATCAAGTCCTATTCAAACAATTGAAACAAGTCCCGGAGTTTCATAATGATGTGGTGATTCATAATGATGTTAATATCGAGATCACTAATGAAATCTTTGATGAAAGAATCAACGATTCAAATGGGAATTACATAACTAATGAGGATAAAATTTTATATCTATTGGAACATAAATGGGATTCAATAACTTTCAAATCATTAGAATTATTGATATTAAAATACATTGAGATTTCAAACACTAAATCATCAAGATTAGTCTTATTGAAATACTGTGAATTAATCTCAGAAGAATCTGCAAAAGATCTAACTTCATTCAAACAAATTGTTAATTCTTCATTCTTACATCATATTGAATTAAACCATGATGTGATCTTATTGAATTCATACCTCAAGATATTCAACTCATTGAAAGACATCCAATCACAATTAAAATTAATCAAAGTGCTACAAAACTTACAATATGCTCCAGACTCCAACACTTTCAATTCCTTATTACTTCAAATATCTGAATTGAATAATTTGAACTCGACATTCATAAGACCACATCTAGAGACATTAGTCGGGTATGATGATGTGGTGTTTAGTTGTATGAATGGAGACTCAATCAAGATTCTAATGCGTTGGTGTTGGTCAGAAGAGGAAATCCTAAGTTTATTAAACATAATTGACACTAAATTCCCACCAATTGAGTATTCCAAATTCAACAATGAATTAATGGAATTCATTATTGAGAATCCAAAGATGAAACTTAAATCTAAAGTTTCATTCATCCAAAGATTATCTAAATCTGAACTCAATGATTTAATTAAAATGAAATTAATTGAAGACGTTATTAAGAATGATAGTTTAATTTTGGCAGTTTCAATGATTAAAAAATGGTCGAAATTGGACTTAAACTACTCCAAATTAAAAGATCTGTTGAATGAAAGACAGTTCCAGGTGCAGTATGAAAGACCTGGCTTCAATAACGCCTCCAAAGAGTATCTAATGCGACTATTAACGTCAACTGTATAGAACAATAGAATAAAAAAATGCTTACATAATCAATTTTATCATCATTTATCATTTTCCATTTTCTACCAAAACAAAAAAAAAAAACATCAACAAAATAAAATTTCTTTCACGTTAGGAGACCAACAAAATTTAACAAACTTCCTCAATCCGTCATGCCGTTGCCGTCGAATCCAAACGAAGTCGATGAGCTGGAGCTCCAGGGTCTCTCCATCCACTCACCTCCAGTGACCCAACGAGACTCATTCGACCAATCAACCCACCAGCCTACAATGCCTCCTCTTCGTTCTCCAAGAACAACTTCCTCCGGTTCAAGTTACACTTCCAGCATCAATGCAAACATGCAGGCCAAACTACTAGCATTTCAGGAACAGAGACAGTCAAGGGTTAACTCAGCTTCATCATCCACATCTCCAACCAATTACAATTCAGATACTATCGCACCATTTAACACATCCCCAACAACTGAGATTCCAAGATTGAATTCATCATCATCAACGACTTCCAATTCATCAATAAATTCAAATTCTTCATCTCAGGATCTATTTGAGAAAATCGAGCTACAAAGAAAGAAATCATTACAGAAACATACTGAAAAACCATTACCCCCATTACCACCAACATTACCGAAATCAACCACATTATCCCCATCATTACAAATCCAAACAGAAAGATTAAACCCAACTAGACCGGCCCCATCACTGCCTATAAACTCTCATGTAAGTCCGCAAGTTGCTGCAAGATTACCAAAACCTTCATTATCACAAAGAAGAGGGATGAAATTACCAAATGGTTTACCATCTTTAAGTCAGCCAGATCCATTAAATTCACCATCAATTCCATCAGTTACACCAACATTACCTAATATCAACTCATCATCTATAATGTCAAGAAGATTGAAAACTCAATCAACGACGATATCTTCAGTTAATTCAATAAATTCCAATTCTAATTCAAATGTTAATACAATGGATAAATTATCCTTAAAACAAGATAATCAACCATCACAATTAAAAGGTGTATTTGCCAATTTCTCACAATATATAGACATCAAATCGGGTTCTTTAAACTTTGGTGATAAACTATCATTGAATCAAAATGGTGTTAATTTTAAAAGTGGTAAAAATTTCAACATTAGCGCCAAAGATTTAGAATTCATTGAAGAATTAGGTCGTGGGAATTATGGTACTGTTAGTAAAGTCCTTCATAAACCTAGTCAAGTCATAATGGCAATGAAAGAAGTTAGATTAGAATTAGATGATTCAAAATTTAGACAAATTTTAATGGAATTACAAGTTTTACATAATTGTGATTCACCATACATTGTTGATTTCTTTGGTGCTTTCTTCATTGAAGGTGCTGTTTATATGTGCATGGAATACATGGATGCTGGTTCATTAGATAAAATTTATGGTGATGGGATAGATGAAATTCATTTACAATACATTACAAGATCTGTTACATTAGGATTAAATGAATTGAAAAATAAACATAACATCATTCATAGAGATGTTAAACCAACAAATATCTTGGTGAATACAAAAGGAAAAGTCAAATTATGTGATTTTGGTGTCTCTGGTAATTTAGTTGCATCATTAGCTAAAACTAACATTGGTTGTCAATCATACATGGCTCCAGAAAGAATCAAATCATCAAACCCAAATGATGTTAGTTATTCAGTTCAATCTGATGTTTGGTCATTAGGTTTAACCATTTTAGAAACATCGAAAGGTTCATATCCATATCCACCTGAAACTTATGATAATATATTTTCACAATTAAGTGCTATTGTCGAGGGTCCACCACCGTCTTTACCTACATCGTTCTCAAAGGATGCAATTGAATTCATCTCGAAATGTCTTGATAAGAATCCAAATAAGAGACCAACTTATAATGATTTATTACAACATAAATGGTTGAATTTTAATGAAGATGATATTAAGATGGATGAATTCATTCAGCAGAGAATGTCGGAATTAAGAGTTAAAAAGGGGAAAGATGATGATGAAGTTTATAAAGATTTGATTGATGATAAGAAAATTAAACCTGCTTTACATAGTAATGGAATTTCATTATCTGAATGATTTAAATTTATTGGAATGTTTTTTTTTGATGTTCATTGTTTGTTATCATTATCCTTGTTGATTATTTGTTAGTATTATTATTATTATTATTATTGTTATTTTTATCTCGTGCTTGTTATTATTATTATATATTTGGTTGTTAGTTCTCCTTTAGTTTTATATTTATTATTTTAATATTGTTATACTTCTCCATTCACCTTAATATATATCATCTGTTGTTTATTCTTAAAATTGTAATTCATGAAATAACTCTTTGATTGTTTTTTTCTAACGTGAACAAGTGATCAATAATACCCCTCAGTACCAACACATTATTGACTATTTGGAGGTAATGTCTCAATTACGATAAACATTACACACAATTAACGTATATTCATATATCCAACTGATCTATAATCAAAAAAAAAAAAAAAAATCCGAAAAAACAATCATCTCAAAAAAAAAAAGTTTGAAATAACACACATCTATTATATTTATTATTCGTTATATTGATCTAGGTTCCCCTGCCTTAGAATCATCATTATTTGATTTATCAACATCATTGAAATTTTCACCAGGTGTACTATTTTGTCTAACAGAATGGTGTAATGATGTGAAATGATCCATTTCATAACCTTCTTCTTGTTCAACATTCGGTGTTGATTGTTGTATTATTGGTGGTGTTTCATGACGTGGTGAAATTGTTGACACATTGTCTTCATCTGATTCATGATTATGATGATCCTGCAGATCTAGCATCGAATCAATATCAGCTGGAATCCTAGATCCTTCAAAATTCTTGTTAAACATTGGTCTTGATGAATTAACATCATTTTGAACATTTGAACCATTTCTTGATCTACCTTCACTAAACAATGAGTTTGTTGATTTACTTGATAAAAAAGAAGGTCTTTTCAATCTATCCCTTATGATCTTTGGTGCAACACCTTTGAAAAATTCCAGAACTGGATCGTTATTACTTCCCATCGTTTCAGTTCTTGCAATTGTGGCACCCGCGTGTAATCCTTGATATTTATCCCTCATTTCCATCTTATCTGATGGTAACATTATTGCACGATCTAATGAATATGGTAAACCTCTATGTCTACCTCTAATAACCATTGCAATTATGACTAATTTACCAACAGTGTTGAATTGTGCTGAAAATGATGCATTTGAACCAGGATAACCTAATGATAAACCAACTGTACCATATGCACTAACAACTTCAAACATGACTTGAAAGACATTGAATGATGGTAATAATGGATCACTGATTCTTGGACCTTCAGCTATACAAACGATGAATAAACCAAGAAAGACAAACCATAAATCAAACGATAATTGTTTTCTCAAATGTGCACCAATGAATGATGTTGCCTTTGAATTATCTGGAAGTGATTCTGTATCATCATCATCATTATTGTTATTATGGTTACCTTTGGCGGCATAAACACCTAATGATTGTTCTTCATAAACATTGGTTCTTCTAATGGAAATAGCCAATGGTAAAACAGATATATACATCATAACCATATAACTAACCTGTACAGCAGGATGTAATAAGGATAAATCAACACATGCAAACCCTGCTGTTCTTGTACTAACAGCTTGGAAAAATCCATTTAGGATTTTTTGTCCAACACTTAATCCATCCAAGATTTCAGCTCCAATGTCTAAAATTATGAATAAAACTAAATCAACAACATTTAAAGTAATCAAAATGAAAAATAACCACCATGTTGGAGATGATGGAAATAATAATGTGAAACAACGACGTGGATGATCTAATAAAAATCCTAAAGATTCTTTAAATAATGATAAATCTTGGGAACATTTAAACATAATCCAAATAACAAATCTTAATGCAACTGGAAACCCAGTATTACCAATAATAATAAAAAATGAACAAACCAATAGAGTATAAACTGATTTATTGAATGAAATCATACTATCAGCTGTTAGAGTATAACCTAAATCATTAAATGATGACATTGATGTGAAAAACCCCCACCATGTTAATGAAACTCCATTTTCTCTAACAATAGATTGATATGATGTTGTTTTCAAAATCCATGGAACTAAAAATGTGAATGCTAAAATATGAAACCCAACATAATAAACAAGTAAAACTCTAGTTAGTAATTTAATTGCCCTATATTCAACACCTCCCAATTCTTCCTTTTGTTGATCTGATAAATCAACAAAAGTGGAATTTCTACCAACTTTAGGATTCCATGAAAGATAATTACTTGACATTTGTCTGTTTAATCCATATTGTGGTTCATCTTCTTCATCTGAATCTGTAGTTTCTTCATCAGTTGCATGACTATCTCTAATACCACTATATGAAAATCTTCTTCTTAATGAGTTTCTAGGTTTTTTCATGAATTTATCAAACGTTGATGATTTTGATATGAATGATGGTGGGTTATTTCTTAAAATGTCTAGGGTATTTGATCTTTTACTATACTTTAATCCATTAGTTTGGTCTGATGATGGTAATTGCAAATTAGTTTGAGCTCTTTCAATTGGATTTTCATCATCTTGTTCATTATTATTTTCTGAACTTCTTGTATGATCATGATCATCTTCATCTGCTTCATCATCACCATCGACAGCGTTATCTGAATCTGACAATATTTTTGTGAATGAAAATGATCTATTTTTCTCCCTTTTGATAGCTGTTCTAGCTGGTTCAACGAATTGAAGTAAATGTTTTCTCTTCTTATCACTATAAGAAGAAGATCTTCTTCTATTTTTACTATGTGTTTGTTTATAAGTTCTCTCTATTTCAACAGGTCCAGTAATGACTAAAGCAGGACCTTGATCTTCATCATTATTAGTTGTATTATTATTATTATTTCTTAACATTGAAACAGACATAATAACGTCTCTTGGTTCAACAACATGTTTTGGTTTTGGGGTTGGTAAATCAGCAAATCTAATGTTTGGTCTTGAATCTTCATTTGATTCTTGGATGTTTACATCATCTGGTGCAATTCTACCTCTTTCCTCCTCATCTGATGAAGGTTCTGAAATATGTTCTACACCCGCTGACCTTGTATAACTTTGAACAGGTGGTTGAGTCTTCAAAGATTCCGATGATAAGATTGAATCAGGTGGTGATTTGGTATTAATATAGTCATTATTGACATTATCATTTAATTCTTCTTCATGATGATTATACAAATCACCCAACGAAGTTCTTGATCTGTCATGAGATTGAGTTCTTGCAGCTAAAGTAGCAGTTCTTCTCATTTTAAAATTCAATTTGGAAGTTTGTCTAATATTATCAAAATGTTGTTCAAACCAATAAAGTCTCAAAAATGCTAAAAAACTATGAATGAAAATTGGTGTTGTTAAAGTACAAAAAATGTAGATGACAATTTGTTGATATAACCTCAATGAGTTGATATCAATTGGATTCAAACCAGCTTGTGTCACGGCACAAGCACTGATGAATAAAGCATCAATATAACGAATCTCATCATATGGATAAATGATAACAGATGCAAGAAATGCCATGGAAACAATGTAGAAATAATGAACAGCAACGAAATTAGGAAATATCTTCTTCAAGTAAGGACCTAACCGTCTTTCTAAATAACCCATAGCGTCTCTTAACTTCCAACCGATTGTTTTTTCAATTTTAAGATTGATGGAGGCCATGGTTGAAGTCCTTTGCATCGGCCTTGGACGAGACCTATGTGACCACTTTGACTTTAACCATGAGAGGGCCATTTGCCGTGTGGTGATTTGATGAAAGTGTGTGGTTAGGGGATGAATTGGTGAATCACTGATACAATTGAATTTATTTATAAGTTCTAGCCGTATTATGTTATAATTTGTAAAATTGATGTAATTTATTCAATCCAAGACACAAAATCTCTATTGTTAGAAATAAATCTGCAAATCAGGCCAATTTGATTGAATTTTCTCTATGAAAAATATCAGAAAGGACAAATCTCAGTAGAGTTCACTACTTCAACCAATTAATGGCTTCTAAAAGATGCAAAATGGGTTCAGAAATTGGTTGTTTTCGTCTCCAAAGTTGTTTTTTTGTAAAAAAAAATTATCAAAAACGACAATACTGCCCCGTCACGTCTGAATGCGGTAATTACAGGGCTCATAAGTTTTGCCTGCCGATTATCCTGCAAAAACCTGCAAATCCGGCCAAATTAAGTTTATTTTCAGTCGTTTGGCGGGAAATTTGACGCAGAGAAAATGACGAAACAATTTATCAAAACGACAATTTGACTCTTCAGGTCTCGTGAAGAGTATCAGGGTTGGTACTTTTGTCGGATATAGTAAGATTTGTGGAGTATAAAGTAGATATTATTGTAGCTGTGAGTTCAGTGAATATTTCTATCTAATTAATATTTTAATTAACCCCAGAATACTCCCACAATTCCACATCTAGCCCGAGTTACTGCACTACTCTGAGCTCATTGCAAAAATTTCACCTTTCGCGAATTTGTGAATTGTATTTAAACATCGAATTTTCACTTAAAATTTTCAGCGCTTCCTTCTGCTCTTTTTATTTTTCCCTCTCTCTCTTCTTCTCCTTCTTTCTCTCTCTCTCTTTCACAGAAAGCTCTTTTCAAGTTCTTTGTTGATATTTGAAACACACTCCGCTGAATAACCCCAGGATCGAATAAATTTGCCACTTTTCCTTCCTACTTGAACAATTTATCTTTTATATTAAGAAATTCCTATCACCGTCTCCAACTTTTTTGATAGTAATTTCAGCCCTATAAAAGATTATAAATTATTGTTTGCTGTTATTGATTAACGAGTTTATTCTTACTTCCTATCGAGTATGTGTCGTTTGGCATTAACAAGAGTGTGAATTTGGATTAATTTTTTTATTCTTTAATGCGGTTTGGATCAGTGGTTTTTTAATTTTTACTTCAACATTGAATCTTAGTGGAAAGAGTGAGTATGAAAGAAAGACTAGAGAGTTTATTTTGGAAGAAATAACGACACTTGACACCTTTTTTTTTAATAAATACTCGCTCTGGAATCTAAAAATTCTTTGTGTAAAAATAAAAAATTCCTACCTCATCGCAACTTTAAAAAAAGAAAAAAAATTCAAAAATTAAAAAAAAATTTCATATGACACTTTCCTACATAATCCAATTTACTAACCAATCTAGTTTTTACTTCAAATCACTTGAATTCAAAAATGGTCGCCTCAGTTGTTCCTTTAACTCCTGCTGCTCCAATCTCTCCTCCAATGGAGTCCACTGGAAACCGTTTGATGGCTTTGGAACTGAAAGATGGTACCATTGTAGAAGGTTATTCTTTTGGTTCTGAAGTTCCAGCTGCTGGTGAATTGGTTTTCCAAACTGGTATGGTTGGTTATCCTGAATCAATCACCGATCCTTCTTATGAAGGTCAAATCTTAGTTATCACTTATCCTTTAGTTGGTAACTATGGTGTTCCAGATCGTGAACTAAAAGATGATGACGTTCCTGAATTACCAAAATATTTCGAATCAAATAGAATTCATATTGCTGGTTTAGTCGTTGCTCATTACACTGAAGAATTTTCACATTTCTTAGCTAAATCTTCTTTAGGTTCATGGTTAAAAGAACAAAACATCCCAGCTATTTATGGTGTTGATACTAGATCTTTAACTAAACATTTAAGAGAATCTGGTTCAACTTTAGGTAGAATTGGTGTTCAAAATGATAAAGTTTCTGTTGAAGAAGCCACCTCTGAAAACTGGAGATCTCATTTCGATATTCCAGAATTTGATGATCCAAATGTTAAAAACTTAGTTGCTAAAGTCTCCACAAAGCAACCTGTTTTATACTCTCCAAAACCAGAAAATGCCATTAAAGGTCCAGATGGTAAATGTCTAAGAATTGTTGCCATTGATGTTGGTATGAAATACAACCAAATCCGTTGTTTTGTTAGACGTGGTGTTGAATTAAAAGTTGTTCCATGGGATCATGATATCACCACTGAAGAATACGATGGTTTATTTATTTCAAATGGTCCTGGTGATCCTTCAGTCATGGAAGACACCGTTAAACAATTAACTAAAGTTGTTGAATCTAAGAAAACTCCAATTTTTGGTATTTGTTTAGGTCATCAATTGTTAGCTAGAGCTACTGGTGCTTCAACTTTGAAATTAAAATTCGGTAATAGAGGTCATAACATTCCAGCTACTTCATCAATTTCTGGTCGTTGTTACATCACTTCCCAAAATCATGGATATGCCGTTAATATCAACACTTTAACTGATGGTTGGAAAGAATTATTCGTTAATGCTAATGATGGCTCAAATGAAGGTATTTATCATTCTGAATTACCATACTTTTCAGTTCAATTCCATCCTGAATCAACTCCAGGTCCAAGAGATACTGAATTCTTATTTGATGTCTTCATTAAATCTGTTGCTGATTTTAAATCTTCTAAAGTCTTGAAACCAGTTGAATTCCCAGGTGGTAAATTTGAAGAAAACTTAGCTAAAGCTCCAAGAGTTAACCCAAAGAAAGTCTTAGTATTAGGTTCAGGTGGTTTATCTATTGGTCAAGCTGGTGAATTCGATTATTCTGGTTCCCAAGCTATCAAAGCTTTAAAAGAAGAAGGTATTTACACCATCTTAATCAACCCAAATATTGCTACTATTCAAACTTCAAAAGGTTTAGCTGATAAAGTTTACTTCGTTCCAGTTACTCCAGATTTTGTTCGTAAAGTTATCAAACATGAAAAACCAGATGCCATTTATGTTACCTTTGGTGGTCAAACTGCTTTATCTGTTGGTATCGCCTTGAAAGATGAATTTGAAGGTTTAGGTGTTAAAGTCTTGGGTACCCCAATTGATACTGTTATTACCACTGAAGATCGTGATTTATTCGCTAGATCAATGGAAGAAATTGGTGAAAAATGTGCTAAATCTCATTCTGCTAACAACGTCGAAGAAGCTTTAGCTGCTGTTAAAGATATTGGTTTCCCAGTTATCATTAGAGCTGCTTTTGCTTTAGGTGGTTTAGGTTCAGGTTTTGCTGATAATGAACAAGAATTAATTGATTTATGTAACGTTGCATTTGCTACCTCTCCTCAAGTCTTAGTTGAAAAATCAATGAAAGGTTGGAAAGAAGTTGAATATGAAGTTGTTCGTGATGCCTTTGATAATTGTATCACTGTTTGTAACATGGAAAATTTTGATCCTTTGGGTATTCATACTGGTGATTCCATTGTTGTTGCTCCATCTCAAACTTTATCTGATGAAGATTACAACATGTTACGTACCACTGCTGTTAACGTTATTAGACATTTAGGTGTTGTTGGTGAATGTAACATTCAATATGCTTTAAATCCATTTTCGAAGGAATATTGTATCATTGAAGTTAATGCTCGTTTATCACGTTCATCTGCTTTAGCTTCAAAGGCAACTGGTTATCCATTAGCTTATACTGCTGCTAAATTAGGTTTAAACATTCCATTAAATGAAGTTCGTAACTCTGTTACTAAAGTTACTTGTGCTTGTTTTGAACCATCATTAGATTATGTTGTTGTTAAAATTCCAAGATGGGATTTGAAAAAATTCACTAGAGTTTCAACTTTATTATCATCATCAATGAAATCTGTTGGTGAAGTTATGTCTATTGGTAGAACATTTGAAGAAGCTATTCAAAAGGCTATTCGTTCAGTTGATTATCAAAACTTAGGTTTCAATCAAACTGAAGCTTTAATGTCAATTGATATTGATTCTGAATTACAAACTCCATCTGATCAACGTTTATTCGCTATTGCTAATGCTTTACATTCTGGTTATTCAGTTGAAAAAGTCTGGAAATTAACAAACATTGATAAGTGGTTCTTAAATAAATTATCTGGTTTAATTAGTTTTGCAAAATACATTGAATCATTTGGTGTCAAAGAAAATTTAACTCCATTAGTTATTAGGGAAGCTAAACAATTAGGGTTTGAAGATAGACAAATTGCTAAATTCGTTGGTTCTAATGAAGTTGCAATCAGAAGATTAAGAAAAGAATATGGTATTACTCCATTTGTTAAACAAATTGATACCGTTGCTGCTGAATTCCCAGCTTTCACCAATTATTTATATATCACTTATAATGCTGATTCTCATGATGTTAAATTTGATGATCATGGTGTTATGGTTTTAGGTTCAGGTGTTTACCGTATTGGTTCTTCAGTTGAATTCGATTGGTGTGCTGTTACTGCAGTTAGAACTTTACGTGCGGCTGGTACCAAGACCATCATGGTTAATTACAATCCAGAAACAGTTTCTACTGATTATGATGAAGCTGATAGATTATATTTTGAAACCATTAATTTAGAACGTATCTTGGATATCTATGAATTAGAACAATCTGCAGGTGTTGTTATTTCTATGGGTGGTCAAACTTCAAATAACATTGCTTTACCATTACACAGAAACAATGTCAAAATCTTGGGTACTTCACCAGAAATGATTGATTCTGCTGAAAATCGTTACAAATTCTCTCGTATGTTGGATAACATTGGTGTTGATCAACCTGCTTGGAAAGAATTAACTTCTATTGATGAAGCTGAATCATTTGCTGAAAATGTTGGTTATCCAGTCTTAGTTAGACCATCTTATGTCTTATCAGGTGCTGCTATGAACACTGTTTATTCTAAAGATGATTTAGCTTCTTATTTAGCTCAAGCTGTTGAAGTTTCTCGTGATTATCCAGTTGTTATTACTAAATATTTAGAAAATGCTAAAGAAATTGAAATGGATGCCGTTGCTAAAGATGGTGAATTAATCATGCATGTTGTCTCTGAACATGTTGAAAATGCAGGTGTTCATTCAGGTGATGCTACTTTAATTGTTCCACCACAAGATTTAGATCCAGAAACTGTTAAACGTATTGTTGTTGCCACTGCTAAAATTGGTAAAGCTTTAAACATTACTGGTCCTTATAACATTCAATTCATTGCTAAAAACAATGATATCAAAGTTATTGAATGTAACGTTAGAGCTTCCCGTTCTTTCCCATTCATTTCTAAAGTTGTTGGTACCAATTTAATTGAAATGGCTACTAAAGCTATTTTAGGTTTCCCAGTTGAACCATATCCAGTTCAACCGTTACCAGAAGATTATTGTGCTGTTAAAGTTCCTCAATTTTCATTCTCAAGATTATCTGGTGCTGATCCAATATTAGGTGTTGAAATGGCATCTACTGGTGAAGTTGCAACATTTGGTCATAATAAATATGAAGCTTATCTGAAATCATTAATTTCAACTGGTTTCAAATTACCAAAGAAGAATATTCTATTATCTATTGGTTCTTTCAAAGAAAAACAAGAACTATTACCATCAATCAAAAAATTACATGAACTAGGTTATACTTTATTTGCTACTGCAGGTACTGCTGATTATATTCAAGAACATGGTATTCCAGTTCAATACTTGGAAATTTTAAGTGAAGAAGATGAACAAAAATCAGAATATTCTTTAACTCAACATTTAGCTAATCATTTAATTGATTTATACATTAATTTACCATCTTCAAATAGATTTAGACGTCCAGCTAACTATATGTCAAAAGGTTATAAAACTCGTCGTATGGCTGTTGATTATGCTGTTCCATTAGTTACTAATGTTAAATGTGCTAAATTATTAATTGAAGCTTTATCAAGAAATATTTCATTAGAAATTTCTAATAGAGATGCTCAAACTTCTCATAGAACTGTTTCTATTCCAGGTTTAGTCAACATTTCTTCATTTGTTCCATCCTTTGAAACATCATCAGATTTTGAAGAAGTTACCAAGGCTTCATTAATTTCAGGTTTCACTTATAATCAAATCTTACCAATTTCAGCTTCAGGTTTAGCTATCACTGATGGTAAAACTTTAAGTGAAATTTCTTCAACCTTGGCTGATTCAAGTTATACTGATTATTCATTATCATTAGCTGCTTCTGAAACTAATGAATCTCAAATTGGTCCATTAGCTAACACAGTTGCTTCATTATTCTTATCTTATAATGAGTTAGCTAATAGTGGTGTTTCTGCTGATTCTGTTCATTTATCACAATGGCCTGAAACTAAACCAGTTATCACTGATGCTACTGGTAGAGATTTAGCTTCTATCGTTTTATTGGCCACTTTAAATAACCGTTCATTACATGTTACTGGAGTCTCATCAAAAGCAGAATTAGAATTGATTAAATTAGTTAAATCCAAATCTTCATTGATCACAGCTGATGTTTCAATCTATTCATTATTTTTAACTCAAGAGGAGTACCCAGGTGCTGATTTCTTACCAACCAAAGAGGATCAAGATTATTTATGGGCTAATTTGGCATCAATTGATGCTTTTTCAATTGGTGTTATTCCATCATTATTAGCTAAATTCTTGGGTAAACCAGTTACTGTTGGTTTAGGTATTTCTGATGCTATTCCATTATTAATTTCTGCTGTTGATGCAGGTAAATTAACCGTTGAAGATATTGTTGATAAATTAAACACTAGACCAATTGCTATTTTCAACTTACCAGAACAAGATTCATTAGTTGAAATTGATTTAGATCGTTCATTATCAACATTACATGGTTCAAATGTCTTTTCACCATTTGCAGGTAAATTAAAAGGTGGTGTTGAACGTGTTCAATTCTATAATCAAACAGTTACTTTAGAAGGTGAATTAGTCATTGATGAAGCTTTAGGTGTTGATAATTCAGCATCAAGAAGACATGGATCTATTGTTCAGACTGTTCAAGAACCAGTTTCATCACCATTAATTAGTAGAAAGGCAAGATTTTCATTCTCTGTTGATCAATCAGCTGCAAGACAAGCTTTAATTCAAGAAAATAATGAAAAAGACTCACATGATGTTAAAGGTACTGAATTAGTTTCATCAAGACCACCAAAGGAATTATCAATGCCTGGTGCTTTAGCAACTTATATTCGTAATAATAATCCATTTTTACGTCGTTCAATTTTATCAGTTAAAGATTTTTCTAAAAAGGATTTACATGTTTTATTTTCAGTTGCTCAAGAAATGAGATTAGCAGTTGAAAGACAAGGAGTTTTAGATATTTTAAAAGGTAGATTATTAACAACAGTTTTCTATGAACCATCAACCAGAACTTCATCATCATTTGATGCTGCTATGCAAAGATTAGGTGGTAGAACAATTGCAGTCACTGCTGATAATTTATCAGTTCAAAAAGGTGAAACTTTACAAGATACAATTAGAAGTTTAGCATCATATTCAGATGCAATTGCATTACGTCATCCAACTGTTGAAAGTGCCTCAATTGCAGCTAAATTCTCACCAGTTCCAATCATCAATGGTGGTAATGGATCAGGTGAACATCCAACCCAAGCAATGTTAGATTTATTTACTATTCGTGAAGAATTAGGTACTGTTAATGGTATCACCGTTACATTCATGGGTGATTTGAAATATGGTAGACCTGTTCATTCATTATGTAAATTATTACAACATTATCAAGTCAGAATCAATTTAGTATCACCAAAGGAATTAAGATTACCTGAATCAATTAAACAAGAATTAATCGATTCAAATATGTTGGCTTCTGAATCTGAAGAATTAACAAAAGATATCATTTCAAAATCTGATATCTTGTATTGTACAAGAGTGCAAAAGGAAAGATTTGAAGATCAATCACAATATGAAAGATTAAAAGATTCTTATATCGTTGATAATAAGATCTTGTCTTATGCTAAACAACATATGGCTATTTTACATCCATTACCTCGTGTTAATGAAATTAGAGAAGAAGTTGATTTTGATCAAAGAGCAGCTTATTTCAGACAAATGAGATATGGTTTGTTTATTAGAATGGCTTTATTAGCAATGGTTATTGGTCCTGATTTTTAAATGTAAAATTAATGTGTGGTGTTATTAAAAGTGAGTGGAGACCACTTTTATAAAAACTTTAGAATAATTCAAAAGAATATATATACATTTATTAGAGTAACGTTTGTACAATGTAGATGTAACAATATTAACATTTCATTAATTTTAATTTCTAGTTACTTATACGTAATTTCAGTATAAATTATACACATATCTTAAAACATAACTCCATTGTCATCCTCCTCCTCCTCCTCATCATTATGATTATTCGTTTGTATATCATTTGCCTCAATTAACGCCCTTGCTATTTCAATTTCAGCACCATCATCAACTTCATTACCACCATCACCATTTGAATTATCATTTGAATTATTTGAATTCCGACTCGTGTTTGAATTTTGATGAATTGAACGATCATCAAATGAATAACTCTGTTGATTAGATTGTGATGTATCATGAGTATACTGATACGACGTCACTTCGGGATCAACGGGGATATCACCGTCATTATCATCATCATGATCTTGAACTCTTTCAGTTTGGGACGTGCCTGGGTCATAATCATAAGTCTGCTCAACTTGTCTATTATTTCTAATTTGTGCAGCTTCAACAGCGGCAAATATCCCTGATGGATCATCCAAAGTTTGGAAATCTAAATGATGATCTTGATGATTTCTTGATAAATCATGAACGAATTCATTGGTGTTGTTTGATGATTGATCGATTTTTTGTCTTTTATTGACTTGAGGTGTTGATTTAGTTGGATCACGACATTCTTCACAATCTCTTATAGCTTGAGCCACTGTGTCTTTTATCCTCGACCAATGATATTTATCAGCAATAGCAGAAGTTGTTTTATTTATACCACCATGACCATCTTGATGATATTCATTACATATGGATAGTTGCTTTATTGGATCAGATATAACTTCTTTAGAGTTCAACATCAATTTCCCATCGATTAATCTATAATGGGATGCACTTGATCTTAATCTTGATTTTTCTTGACGATCTATAAATGGAGGATATTTACCATATTCTAAATAATATTTAATCTTATCAAATCTGTATGAGCCTTGAGAATGATCTAAATGAGGATTTAATTGAGTCTCATTTCTATTTGATGTATTTGATGATGAATTATTTGAATTATTATTCTTACTTAGTTCTTTACCATATATTATTGCATCAACTGCATTTTCATGATCTTTTAAAATCCCAGCAGCTTTAATCTTCCCAATTCTTTTAAAATTCAACGTTTCTAATATCCTTCTAGCTCCAACATTCGTCTCAAACACCAAATTGAAAATAGATGAAGTATATCCTAATTTTGGAGCCCAATCAAGGAAAATATCAGCAAGAGTTCTACCAATTCCTTTACCTCTAATCCCAGCATTAACTAAAAACCCACCAGTACAAATATGTGAGGCTCTACCGGGGAAATTCGCCTTGATGAAGAAACTTCCTAAACATTCCTTTTCCCATTGTCTTTGATGATCTAATTGTGGTTCATCACCAAGAACCATAACTCCAGCAAATGAACCAAACCAATAATTTTTAAATTCTTCAATGTCCAGAGTGTCGAAAAATGGGAACGTGTCACCTCGTTCAACCTCCATGTTGAATTCGTCTACCAGGAACGCTAATAACCCCGGGGGAAGAGATTGTGGATTTGGAATGGGATATATTGTCGCGGTGGTTTCACCATCTTTAAGTAGCACGGTGAATGGTGGGATTAAAGCTGGGAAATGTTGGATTTGAGAAGTTGTTGGTGTGGAGGATTGTTGTTCTGGGACGTGATGGTCGTGGAAATCAGTTCTGAAAGTGTGCGAGTCATTGGGAAATTTGAACATCTTTTTCTTGGTGATTTTGATTGATGAAATGATAAATTGATGAAATTAATTTTCAAGAACGGAAACGGTTTATATAAATTCTCAAGTTCGACTCATGCAGTTCTTTCCGCAACTGAAGGACTAGACTTCCCATATATTAATTGTCCCAACACTTATATCCATGGAGTTGGTGAGTCGTTAATAAGATGTTTGAACGTAAAAATCAAAACGTTTTATCAGAACATTAAACGTTACTAATATCAACAAAGACAAGAAGGATAATGATGACAAAAAAAAGATGACGATGACGATGGTGAAGATTTCATGTGCATCAAGAGAACTAATCATAATCTAGGTGATGATGAAGTATTGGAATTAGATGTATTGACTACCAAAAGAGCTACAAAGAGAGGATTATCTAAAAAACAATCCTTACCTACAAAGGGTAACCCCAGCTAAACTATTTATTGATGATGAAGGTAATACGCATTCATTATACGAATTTGATGATGAAGAAGATTCCAAGAAGGCAGGTAGTGTAATTGAACAGCAAGAGAAATTCATTGCTAAAGAAAGCTAGGAAGTGTTAATTTAAGTGAACTAGCACGTAATTCTGTATTGACTTCTGAATTTAATGGACATTTGAAAAGTCATTGGATTGGTATTAATCATATTATTGATCTAACTATCGATTATGATAACGTTGATGAATATTCAATTCAGAGATCTAATGCCCCAGAAATGAGAATGGATTATAGAAATGACACTTTGAGATTAGAGTTGGAGTTCATTGAATAAATAAGAAATAATTATGATGATATTGATGAATTATACGTATGCTGAGTTCAAATCTGAGATATGAAATATACCTCAAGATTCCAAAACTTCTGGTGAGCTTCTATAATTTATGAATGATGTTTGATATATTTTAGTTACTACATTTGAAAAGGCTAACTAGTTAAATACTGAAATTAGTAACAATTTATTCTATATGATCTATATGACGATAATCTAAAAATTAGCAGAAGCATTTGACGAACTATTAACAATAATTTTTTTTCTAAGGTGAGTATAGTGTTTTTTATAATCATATCTCCTATTCCTGGTAATATTTACGGTCACATATTTTTTATTATACATTCTACGTCTCACTTAATTGCTAATACATATTAATTAAATTCAACCTAGTAGTTCATTGATTTTCTTTTCATCTTCTTTTAACATCTCTTCTATTTCATGATTACTTGCACCTTCTATCGAATAACTTAGATCGAAATCGATTATAAATATTTGATCATCTTTGTAGATGAGATTATTAAGAGATATATCACCATGTCTGATTCTAATATCAGTTAATAGAACTTTAAATTGTTTGACCACTTCTCTAATCATATGTGCTGGTAGTGGCAATAATTCTTTCCATTCTCTAGTGCTCTTGATAAAATCAGTCATAAAGTAATGGCCAATTTTACCGTTGAATTTTTTTTCAGTGAATAATAATTCAAGATTACCTTTGCAATGAATATTAGGTACATTGATGGCTCTGAAGTTTTTTGATGCATTATAATTGTTAATTTTAAGCAAGTTTTCAATCTCATTATTGAAATATTCATAACCTAATTTCACAAACCTTTCAACATCATTTTTATATTGCTCTTGTAAAGATTCAGACTTCTTGAAAATACTCGCATGTAGTTCTAAATTAATAAATTTCAATAGATATCTGCAATCCTCTTCATCTGTACTGTTTGGTGGTGATATTAAGTATATTCCAGATTTTTCTCTATTTGCAATTATCTCATTCATCTTGGTATAATTATCATTATTCATAAACTTCTTGACCTTATCAATATCGAAACTGAATACCACAGATCTAAACTTTGTCATGTATGAGTCTAACGAACTGAAATTTAAAGTTGTCAATGTATGAATACCAACTTTTTTTAACGTTTTGAGTAAATTATGTGGTATAAAAAAATCAGATGCCTTATTTCCATCAAATTGAATATTTATGGAGAGGTTCAATACTGGAAGCTGATTTCTACCTTGCTGATATGATAACCCGCTTAAATTTGTTAGTTCACTGATATCATCAACATAATCAAGCACCATTGCAACATCACTATCGTAATAATTATCTTTGTCGGTATCAGTATCACCTCTATATTTATCATCTTTTTTATTATTATTAGCATCACCAATTCTTTTGAAATTATCTTCATCATTATCTTCATCATTATTATTATTATCATTATCATAACTGTGATCATTATCTTTATCATTATCCCGTTTCAATAAAAATTCAAGGATCAAAGATATCTTACGAGCTCGATCTTCTTGTGCTTGACTGTCTTGATTAGCTATTAAGATTTGGTGTAACGTGGTGAGAAAATCAGCTTTATCTGGGATTTTCATACGGTTTGAATAAAGCTGGACATTAATTGGAATCTTTCCATTAATCAACAAAACCTCTTCAAGCCGATTTAGGTCTATAACCAACTTCCCAATCACCATTTGTCCACTCATTATATGAATTAAGTATCCGGTATTTGATGAAGAGCAGAAAATTGAGTACCTTAGACACTGTAACGTGCTTCTTTGAAAATGACCATTGTTTATAATCTGTTGCTTAAAATTCTCTTCATCATTTTCATCATAGTTCAAAATTCCTTTTAGATTTGATTTATATTCAATTGCCACGATTGGAATTGAATTCAGTTGAACTGTGGCATCAGGTTCTAAGTCTAATGCATCTAGCTTTTGAAGAGTCTCGCCAGTGAAAAAGGCAAGGAGCACAAATGGAATTATGGTTTTCCCTTCAACATTTAGCTTGTCCAGTGTTCCAGGGTGAGAGTTGTACTCTTTCATGAAGAGTCTGAAAAAACCGATTAACTGGTCTATTAAAGGAATGGAACGTGTAGTGATATTGTCTTCTGTTCTTAAATCTACAAGATTCTCTTGAAATCCTGTTAAACACTTCACAATAGTATTCAAAATGTTCTTCCATTCTTCTTTGATTGTGCTTTCCCATTGCACATCTGAGCATTCGCTATTAAATGTATCACCAATCATTTTTAAATATCTTTGATACATGTTTTTGAAATTTGATAGTTGAATCTTTTCATGATCACCACTTAATGGGCATATTTCTGGAACACCATCCTTGAAGTTCTTTAGATATGTTTTTGTATTGAGTGAGCCATCAGACTTATTTGCTGTTTCTAGAATAATTCTATCAGTGGATGATGGTTTGAAATTATCTAACAAGAAAACTAATGGTGCTAATTGTAATACCCTGATTAAATATTCTTTTGATCCAACGCTTTCAAGAAAGGTTTTTTGATCAATAGGCCATCTGAAATAAAAATTCATATCAGAAATGATACTCGATAACGGATCAACCAAACGTTCTTGAATTTCAATAAATTTTCCTAAAATTACTTGAAATTGGGATTCAGATTCATCTGATCTTGCTGAAAAATTAAGGATTGATGCTTGCAAAGACTCTAGGACTTGTAGTCCTGTGTTCTCCATATATTCTCGCGGGTTGGGTATATTTGACATGATAGATTCCATCTGCACTACCTGTGATTAATTGATCTAGTTCAAATAATGAATATAAATTTGAGAACAAATCCACAAAAAATTCAAACGACATATTAAAAAATATGGCACATGAAAAACACAAAAACAATATTATAAAAAATGTTCACAGACCAGACTACCTGACACTAAAATAACTTCCAACACTCCATTATAATTTATCAGCACATATGAATAGCTAGTTCCCTTGGTGCAGAGATGAACCAGAATCTCTATACTTCTATTGATTCTACTAATCTCATTGAATGACGTAATTAGTTGAGATTGAAGATATATCGTTAATTAGTGATATTGAAAGTTGATGATGAATTTGGTAAAACAATTCAGTAGTACAGCTAGTGTGATTTATTCCATACTTGGTTACTTCTTACATAGGCTATCATCGACGGAAAAAAGTGTCAAAACATTGAATTCAACACATCTCTTAATCTTCTATTGAAGATTTCAGTAATAACTCATCAACTTTAGGGAGAAAAACACTAGGATCAAGATAACATTAATTAAGTGGTGGTTGTCACATTACGACTGTCTCTCAGATCCTTCTAAGATTGTATTCCTGTTCTCTCACTACCACATCGAATATATAAGTAATACTATCATCAAACACATACAAAGAGAAAGCCATTTATTTGATGAATTTATTCTATATTATCTCACTCATCTTAGTATAATCATCAACATTCATAAAATTTTTAACTTTACTAATGAAGTGAAGGCCATAGATCTGAATTAATTGAGATGTGCGTCTGAAGAACTAAATACTGAATTTGTCGATATATTTATACCAACATTTTCTGAAGTTTAGGATATATTGTGTGGGATGAAAAAATGAGATGCTTGATCAACTTCAGATTCAATTCTTATTACACTGGAAATTTTACCCTGGTAATTCGTGTTAGATTGTTTAACTTTCCATTTTGTCCTATTAAGGCTTGTTGTAAAGTTCTCAGAATAATAAAAATCAACCCTATCTGGGATTTTCAAACGGTTTAATGATCTGTGAATATTAATTATTTCGAACTTCGACATAACCATCTGACCACTCATTAATGTATATTTAGAATCTTGAATTTGATGAAGAGCAAACAATCTTATATCTTAGACATTTTAACTTGTTTTTTCAAAATGATCATTGTTTATACTCAGTTGTTCAAGATCCTCTTTATCATTTTCATTATAGTTCAAAGCAATGCTACAAAACTAACATTCAGACACCAAATCATTGACATTGAAAAATTATTTCATTCGTTGATAAAAGAAACTTCTCATCTTATGAATACAAATCTACACCACCGTAAAGAAAAAATATAATGAAAAAATATAAACAAAAAACCAATTAATGAAATGTAGTCTATTATTATTCAACTGAAAATGTAGCATAGACAGCTCATTGTGATGAGTTCCCTCTTGTGTTTCATCTCTTAATCCTTCTTTCACATCACAGACATTCTTACATTGAAGCGGAACTCTTCTTGAACAATTTATCTGTGACTTATAATTATTGTCTATAACATTTAAAAGAGATTTATCTGAATAGTCAAATTTCATCTCATATACCGATGCTAAGAGAGACCAAGTAGAGTATTACTTTCAGTTGACTTTACAACAAATTCATCAAAGTACACTAAATCCCTTTTAAAAAAGTCATTACTTATTTCTTTGAAAGACATTCTTTAACAGAGAAACAAATCTAGCTCAGAAGTCTCTTGATGAGTCACAAGCAGCTGCAGTGCTCAATTATTAGAAAAGAGATTTTTTCACTAAAAGAAAGTTACACAAAACCAAATATGGTTTGACTATCTTCGAATTAAGTCCACCTTTATTTACATTACTATTGGGAACTCATCAAAGCAAAATGATCTCAGATCTCAATTACGACCCACTAGACGATCTCAACAGATTCTTCCCAGACTCAGACCATCTGGAGTCACAACTATCACCATCACTCACATACATCAACTCATATAAACTCTACCTAGACAATGAAATCAACAACCATCAACAACAGTTGAACAATACAGCCAACATAGATATAGCTCAGATCAATGACCAATTACAGTCCGTAATATCACAGATAAATGATAATAAACAGCTGTCCCTGAACACCCAAGCTATTATCAATCAGATCACTGTGTCTATCAAATACTTGGATCAAGGGAAGAAGAATTTGATATTGACAATGACAACAATACAAAAAATACAAATGTTGTTTCACATTTATGATCAATTGATTCTATTGATTGATGAGAAGGACTATATAAAGATATTACCGCTACTACAAGCAATCAACCAATTGATTCAATATTTCAGCAATTATAAAAGTATTGATCAACCATTTCGCTAAATTTTTACAATTATAAAATTCAATTAAATGATCAAATTTTCAAAGATTTTGAATTAATGTTTGAGAATAATAACGATGTTCATGATCAACAATTTGTGTCTGCTTGTTTGGTACTAGATTCGTTTGAAAAAGATTATCATGAAAGATTAGTTAATTGGTTCTGTAATAAACAATTAAAGGAATTAATTTCAATTTTTAATTTTAATGATGAAGCTGGCTCTTTGGAGAATATAAATAGAAGATTTATTTATTTTAAAAAAGTTTTAAAGAATGTTGAAACTTTTCAATTGAATTATTTTCCTGAAAATTGGTTAATTCTAATAGAATTGATTAATAGATTTAACAGTTCAACCATAGAAAATTTAAATCAAATTCTATCAAAAAATAAAGATGTTAATATCTTGTTAGATTCTTTACAAAAGACATTAGACTTTGAAAAATACTTAATTAATCATATCAGATTAATTTATAGAAAAGATAAAGGTCATAACATGATTTTAATATCATCTGCATTTCAACCATACATAGGATTATGGGTTAATGAACAAAATTCATTCATGAATGAAAAATTCTTACAATTTTTATCACAACCAAAATTATCTGATGATACAAATGTTATACCATCTTCTGCTGATTTATTTAGAATTTATGGTCATTTATTAACTCAATGCTCAAATTTATCAACAGGTGAGCCATTAAAGGATCTATCAAAATTGTTTTCCAAATGGTCAATTGAATATTGTAATAAGATATTGAAGCCTTTATTACCAACAAATATTAATGGCAATGAATCAATAACATATATCACATTAGTTTTGAATACAGCTGATTATTGTTCTACCACAATAACTCAATTAGAATCCAAAATTGTTGATTTAATTGATGATAAATTCAAAGAAAAAATTGATTTAAATAACTGTAAAAGCTTATTTATCAAAATCATTAATCATTCAATTGATTTATTGATTTCTAAAGTTGATTTAGATTGTCAATTTGCATGGAGAGAAATGTTGAATAAGAATTGGATTCATATTGAAGAAATTAATGATGAAAGCAGATATATCTCATCACTAAAACAAATCCTAAATGATAACTGTAGTTTAATATTACCTAAATCATCAAGAGACTTATACATTATAAACATTTGTGATAAAATTGTGGAATTGATATCCAATCAATTTTTATTGAATATTATACAATTAAAACCAATCAATATCATAGTGACAGAACAATTTCTATTAGATCTATCAATCTTAAAATCAATTTTCATGAATCTATCAACTTTAAACACATCCAAAAATTTCACAAATCATATTGATAAGTCAATAAACAAGATTGAAAAAGATTGTTGAAAATGTTATTATCAGAAGATATACAAGATTCATTAATTTCAAATTATCTTTCAATTAATATTGGTGATAAATCAATCTCAAAATTTAAAAAAAAATTATTAATTAAAGGAATCCCACAACAAAGACAGTCCAAATTCTTAGATCTATCTAAAATCCAACTAGAAGACAATCATGAAGATGAATTAATTGAAGAAGATTCAACATTATCAATTAATCATAGATAATTCAAATTCAAATAATCCAATTTCAAAATTGATGACAAAATCACCAATGTCGGGATACACCTGCCAAATCACCTCACCAATTTTCAATAATTCAAATAATGAATCAAATCCAAACTCTCCAAAACTCGATATTAAGGACAATCTTCAAAAAAATTTCGCTATTAATAATGAAATTAATCTTAATAAAACAATGAAAATTCTCAAAAATTTGGAAGGTTCTTTTTTAATAGAAATAATAACAAATAATAATAATGAATAGAGATAATGTTTATTATTAGGTTATAATACAAACAACAAATCAATCCATGATGTTTTTTTTTTCATGAATTTAAAAATATATCCATACCTCAAAATTTTCTCAAATAAATTTCAATTCAATTACAGAGATAGCTTACTTACAGTGAAAACCAATACAGGAATATAGCATGTTTATTAGTTAGTGCATTCAACTTGGTCTACTCAATAAATTTTGGATATAAGAAGCATCTCTTTTAAACATTTCATCAATTTTTGACTCTTCAACATCTTCTAAATCTGAGCATTCGTCAAAATCAATGATATATATACCGTTCACAGTGTATATCAAGTTTCTAAGAGCTATATCCCGATGACGAACTTTAATATTTTTCATTAAAACCCTAAATTGCTCAATCAATAAATCAATTTCCTTTTGTGGTAATGGTAAAAGTTCTTGCCATGCCTTGTATGGCTTTATAAACTCCATGGTGTAAAAATTACCAACGTTGCCATTCCACATGTTCTTACTGAAGATTAAATGAAGTTCATCTCCTTTAAAATATAACTTTGGCACATTTATCTTAGTATCAGGATTCAAATTGTTATAATTATTGATTTTTTGCAATGTTTCTATTTCATTGTTGAAACATGTTAATCCTGCTTTGATGTATTTGTTAACACTTTTATATTCATGTTGCAGTTCCTCACACTCTTCAAAGATTAATGAATGCATTTTTAGGTTGATGAATTTGATCACAATTGAAGACATTATTATTTGCTTATTATCCTCTGATTTTAAAACGTTATCATTTGGTTTTGAATGTTGAATCAACTTTAACATTCTAGAAAACAATTCATCATTCATGAAATCTTTAATCTTATTGATATCAATCAACAATACGCAAGATCTGAATTTGTTGAAATATTCATGGTTTACCAGTTGTCTTGATGTAAGAACTTCAATTCCAGCTAATTGTAATGTTTGAAATAAATGCTCTTCATTTGCAAAATATGTAGCTTTTTCATCATCAAATGAGACTATTATTTTGATATTTAATGTCAAAACATCTGAACGATCTCCATGATTTAAATTTTGACTGCTTTTTGAATGATTTTTTCTATTTCCTGAGTTTCCCTTATTTCTTCTACTAGACAGCAGCTTTCTAAACCTTTTATTGGGTTTTGATTGATATTTTCTTTTCAGCTTTGTATCTCTTTTATCCTCTCTAGAGTTTGAATCTTCAGTATCATCTTCAGTATCATCTTCTTGTTTTCTTTGTAACAAAGTCAGAACTA
>JAKUBM010000095.1:0-28262 GCA_030566895.1 Phaffomyces coquimbonensis
ACTGAACCTAAATTCATCCAATGAAGATATTCCAAAGCACCTGGCTGTTTGATTTGAAACTTATATATCAACTTCCAGAATGTTGTCCATTTGCTGATTTCTCTTGTTTTATGAATCACGTAACCTTTCTTGTCAAATTCTTCTTCATGATCTTCATATAAAGCTTTCTCTGTAAAAACGAATGTAAGTATATGCAAGTTTGGTTTGCAGTGTCTGTTAAATGGACCATTTAATTGTACAACAAACAGGAGGGTTGGCCGAGTGGTCTAAGGCGGTAGACTTAAGATCTACTGGAGGATTCTCCGCGCGAGTTCGAACCTCGCATCCTTCATTATTTTTTTTGCCAATCTGATGTTTTTTTTTGGAGGGTAACTGATATTCTGTAGGGCATGTGGCGTAGTTAAGCTGTACAGATTCTGCTTCATTTTATCCTTTATTATCTATAAAAATGTATACAAATAATAGGTAATTTCTAATCTTTAAACACCTGAACTTGATCCGCTCCCGTATCTCAGTCTATTGAACCGTACCAAAGATGCTGATTTTGTTACCTTCAATGTAACTAAAGTTGCAATTATCCCAACCAATGATAAAAGTACATTATATAAATACCCTTTTTGAAATCTTGGTTGTTGATTTGTATTCCACATAATCACATGCATCACTGAAGTTGAATATGGTAATGCATTTGTTAAAACCACAATAAAATGTCTTTTCAAATCATTATCATTTTGATAATATCTGTTTAGCCATGAAAATATCTGTGGCTGGCCAAAACTTGAAGGCACAGCAATCAAAAAATATAATGAAATATGAAATAATATCGAAATATCATCCCAATGGATCGCTAATGTATAAGATCCCATAAACACACAAGCAAAATATGAAATTATGAAGGCGAAATTTAACTTCCCTTTATAATTATCTGAGATGTAACCAACTGATAAAGCGACAAATATGTTAATTATTGCAATTAATGAAGGATATAAATTGTAAACTTCGGGTTTATATTTTAATTCATCTCTTAAATAACTGGTCATTGCAACACCGACTAGTCCTGAATTATTATAACATATGAAAACTAAAGGGAATAGATAAGTGGTCTTTTCTTTCAAAAATTCTTTCACTCTTTTAAAATTCAAAACTTCATCTTCTTTATTGGTTAATTGTCCTGATTTTCTCAATCTTTCCAGTATCACTAGTCTATCATTAGAGTTCCAATACCAATTCTCACTTGTTTTAGGTGTATCTGGATTGAAAAGCATTGTTAGTATCCCCACTGGTATTGAAACAATAACATCAAATAAAAATAAATATTGAAATGGTTTAAACTTTGAAGATTCAGTTGTGGAATTTAAGATTATTATTTGAATTGGTCCTGTTATTATCCTTGATAAGCTCCCAGAAAGTGCAAAAATAGTTGATCTTTTAGTTAGTTCTTCATTATTATACCAACTTCCTAGTAAATATTCCATTGATGGGAAAAAAGCAGATTCTGCTAATCCAGTCAAGAATCTAATTAAATAAATAGTTTCTAGATCTTTGGAATAAACCATTGATAATGTCAATAGTGCCCATATTATCTCTAAACTTCCTAATAATAACCTTGGTGGAAATAATCTTAATAAATAAGCAGAGGATAATTGACCAATGGAATAACCAATTGACCAGCATGAATTCAAATAATTGAATTGATTTTCATTCATATCATAATATTCATCCATTCCATTGATATATGCCGTTGATATATTACCTTGATTCAAATATTTAATCAAGTATCCCAAACTAGCAGATGATAATAGAAAAAAATCAAGTTTTGCAATGAAGTTTTGTTCATACGGATGCTTTTCAGTGTAGTCTATAAAGATTGATTTGATTCTATGAAGACTTGACTTTCTTCTTTTCTGTAATTCTGTTGGATCAATTGATAAGTCAATGAATGAATCTTGATCTGGATCTATTTCTTCGACTTCGAAATTGACATTAGATTTGAGTAAGGGGCCAGACATTTCGATGTTTACAGTTTCATCTGTATACTTGATGCCATAGTTGGAAGGGGAATTACTTCATCTTTTATATAATTGTTTTCAGATCATTATTAATTAAGATCCACATTTTTCTAATTCATGAAAACTTATCATGTGCCACAATTCTTTTTTGTGTCACCGAAAGTAATGAAGTGAAAAAATTAATTTCATATTTTGTATTAGCAATATTCTATATAGAGTTTTCTATTTTATTATAAAGATAAGACACGATCGATCAATTTAACACCTTCAACGACTTTCTCGTCATCAAATCTCTTACCTGTCAATTGTAAACAAATTGGAGCATTAACGTAATCATTTGGATTGAAATCAATAATGTTAGTTGGACCTTTAACATCAATCTTTGGATCATAAGTTAGACCGGTTCTAAAAATTACATTTGGGAAATCAATTAAATTAAACATTGATGAATAATTCCAATGGTTTAAATTTTTTGGAACTTCTGCAACATTTGGTGAAGTTGGAGCGATTAAAAAATCTAAACCTTCATCTTCAAATAAATAATGGAAATATAATTTAGTTTGTTCTTTAACGTTATTATTTGTTAAAGTATTATTATCTTTACTTGCAAAATCCAAAAAGACTTGAGTTAATGGTAAGATTGGTTCACCGGATGTAGCTAATAATTTATCATGAACAGGCTTGGAAGTACCATAAATTTGTAAGGTTTGTTTGAATGATTCCTTCATCAACTCATGATCTAAATCAATTACTTTAACGTTAATTTTAACATCTTTATACTCATTTAATTTTTCCTTAATGAAATTTAATGATCTAGTAATAGCATCTGATGGATCAACTAAAGTATCGGTCATAACAATACCAAATGTTAATTCTTTAGGTAATTCAACTTTTCTCCATTCTAATGGAATAGTATTTGGATCATATTCCCATGGTTTACCAAGATTAATGTAATTTTCAACAAAATATTCCATATCTTCAATAGTATGAGTTAATGGACCTTGTGATGAAAAAATAGATTCTTGTCCAGCACCACCTGATAATGAACCCATACCTGAAATTCTTTTAGTTGTTGTTCTAATACCATATAATCCACAAAAAGCAGCAGGAACTCTAATTGAACCGCCAATATCGGAACCAATACCAATGACACCTGCTCTCAAAGCAACAGCGGCAGAAGTACCACCAGATGAGCCACCAGGACTTATCTTTTTATTGAATGGATTTGAAGTACGACCAATGATTTGATTTGATGTATCTAAATGCATAACTGTTTGTGGTTGAGAATCTCTAATGTAAAAAATAGCACCTAATTTTCTCATGATTTGAATAGAAACGTTTTCATCTCTTGGTGTGTTTGGAATTAAATTATCAATGTTAGCAACAAAACTAGCAGTGGTGACTTTACCTCCATATTTCATCAATTCTTTAATTGTGATTGGTAACCCATGGAATGGACCAACTAATTCATCATTATGAGATTCTCTATATTCATCCAATTCTTTAGCCCTTTGTAAACCTTCATCAAAGAAGAATTCCATTGCACAATTAGTTAATAGATGGGCAATAGCACCTCTTTTAGCAAATGCATTAAAGATTTGAACAGCTGTTAATTCATTACTCTTTTGTTTGGCAATTAATTGTTTCATTGATAGTGAAGTGATGCTGAGTTCTTCTTCAGATAGTAATGATGATTGAGCTTCAACAGCATTGAAATATTCATCAGTTATATCGATATTCTTGACTAGATCTCTGTATGGGGCAAGTTGATCATTTAATTTTTGATTGTATGCTGCGATCTTTGGAGCGTAAACTGTTTCGAAAGTTGACATTGTTGTACAGAATTGAATAAGAGAGTGAGAATGATGTGGGATATTCTGGAGTATTTATAATTGAACTAAACACCGTCTTTAACAATCATGATTTGTTAATTCTTAATTCCTTAATATTCTTATCTGTCATTTCTAATTTCCTAATCGGGATTTTCAAGATCCGCTAATTGTTAGTTGGGCCGATAGTGCTGAAACCTCGGAATGTTACATAATACCCTCGTAATTGAGGTGTGTAACACTTAGAAGTTGGCACTACAGATTGAGTCAAAGGAACGACGAGTAGTATGGTATTAGTAGCTTCATATCACTCATACACAACAACTAGTATCTTTCCTGATTTATGCCTTACTCCATTAAATTTAGTGGCCAATTGTCCTCCCAAAGTCGAAGGTTGGGACCATGCAATCTTCAATCTAGGTATAATTAATCCATAAATGAAATTATTCTGTACGCATTGCAGTAGTTTCATTCCAATCTTATGTCTTCTATATTTAACACACACATAGATCCTACTTATCCCACACATAATATCAACTGGGGTATTATTCACGATCTGTCCCGATTCAATTGAAAACCATTTCCCTTGTTTAGTCTTAATTATTGATATCACACCAATTGCAACTTTGTTTTGAACATACACGTACACCAAACCGTTATTCTCATGTAACCAGTATTCATTATCATCAGCTGCATTTAAATCCTTATTAACTATCTCTAATAATTCCAATACAGCTTTAACTTCAACTGGCTTCACTGGATTTATCTTGACGATACAATCACCATTCTCAAACCTCTGTATCACTTCGCCCCAGTTATCACTCCATTCTCTCCCGTTAATGCAGCGTTCATGATACTTTGAATGTTGTTTGATGTCTGATTTGACGTTTTTCAAGTATGTCATTCCACAATCATTGCAAGTCTTCCGTTCGTTCAAGCCAAAAGATAAGAGTGACTGCTTTTTCTGTGGTGTTGCCGTCTGACTGGACATGGGGCTCGTGATGGGACTCGAGGCATTTCGTATTCTTTTACTCTTTGTGATTTTGCTCATTTGGTGTTATAAGAGAAAATATATAAAGAATGGCCGAAAAAATTGTTCTATTTAGTTACTTCCATACAACCAAATCACAATGTCATCAAATCCCAATCCAACTTTCAGCCATCTGCTCCCATTGAATGGCCAGTGGAAACAAGACGTCTCGTACTGGCTAACTGAGGACGTCCCATCCTTCGACTACGGCGGTTATGTCGTAGGTGAAACTCCACAAACTGCAACTCTATACTGTAAATCTAATGGTATCGTATCAGGGATCCCATTTGCTCAAGAAGTCTTCAATCAATGTCAAGTTGAAGTGGAATGGTTAGCTAAAGAAGGTGACTACATCGAAACTAGCTCCAAGGTCCCAGTGGCTAAAGTTAAAGGCCCAGCTAGAAACATCTTATTAGCTGAAAGAGTTGCTTTGAATTTACTGGCAAGATCTTCAGGTATCGCTACTCAATCCCATAAGACAATCACATTAGCTAGAGAGTCGGGGTATAAAGGGATCATTGCCGGTACCAGAAAGACCACCCCGGGTTTGAGACGTTTAGAGAAGTACAGTATGATCGTTGGTGGTTGTGATCAACATCGTTATGACTTGAGTTCAATGGTGATGTTGAAAGATAACCATGTTTGGTCAACCGGTTCCATCAGTGATGCCGTCAAAAACGCCAGATCGGTGTGTGGATTCGCAGTGAAGATCGAAGTTGAGTGTCAAAGTGAAGAAGAAGCGAACGAGGCCATTGAAGCAGGAGCAGATGTCATCATGTTGGATAATTTCACTGGTGATGGAATTAAAATCGCTGCTATCAATTTGAAAGAAAAATGGTGCGGTAAGAAATCGTTCTTGTTGGAGTGCAGTGGTGGTTTGACGTTGGACAATCTGGGGGATTTCCTTACTAATGAGATTGATGTTTACAGTACTTCCTCCATCCATCAAGGGACTGGATATGTCGATTATTCATTAAAGATTGATCATTGAAAAAAAAAAGTGAAAATCAAATACTTTTATACTAATTATAAATACAAGTCTATACACCTTTATTAATATCAGTACACAGTGCTATGTCTGACTCGTGGCAGGATGTGGCTGATAACAGCCATGTCAACATCGACAACGAAGTGGCTGATCCCAACATCACGTTCGCAAAGGGTGAGTCTGTCTTTACTATCATAATAACAACAATACTAACAACCATCACAGGTTTGAGAGAAATGGAAGCACTCGGACTAGTAGACATCGGGGCACTGGGCTCATGGACAGTCTCCTCGTATAAGACAGGCTCGGGTGCCAAAGAATTAAGAGATGACTCTCCAGACACTTACTGGCAATCAGATGGTCGTCAACCTCATTATTTAGATATCCATTTCTCCAAACAGGTGAACATTTCCAGATTATCAATCTACATTGACTATATATTGGATGAATCATATACACCATCGGGGATATCCATATTAGCAGGTCATGGATTTCATGATTTGATTGAAGTTGAATTGATCCAGTTAGATAATCCATCAGGTTGGATTCATTGTGACTTCACCAATTTAAAAGGGTTGGAGTCTGGTTTGAAGACTTTCCTGATAAGAGTATTGATTGTCACTAACCATCATAATGGGAAGGACACACATCTAAGAGCAGTTAAAGTGTATTCTCCAATGACTGTTTTTTCGATGGATACTAGTGTCTTAGGCCCTTTTACAAGTCATAAATTATTGTCTGAGTCTTCAATACGGTGATTTGGGGTAATTGATAGTGAAAAGAACGATGATGATGGCTAAAAGTAACGAAAACTAATGATATAATAACGAAACTACTCATAATTCCTAATAATAAATGACAAATAATTGTGTATAAGTAATGATTTGTTTACGTTTTACCCGATTGGGCGAGATTGTGTGTCGCGTACCGGATTTCTGGATTTAAAAAAATTGGACTTTTTTTTCATCATTTTATAGCATTAAATCTCCATCATTCAAAAAAGCTCCAATCATGTCCGATCTGGAATCATTGACTTACTTGCTCGACCAATCGTTGAATCCAACCACATCTAAACAGGCAGAACAACAACTTCGTTCTCAGGAATCAGTGCAAGGTTTCCCATTGACTTTATTACATGTTGTTGCGTCTACAAATTTACCAATTTCAACAAGGTTAGCTGGTGCTTTATTCTTTAAAAATTTCATTAAAAGAAAATGGATGGATGAGGATGGTAACTACTTGAATCAAGACTCCGATCTAATCAAACATGAAATCATACCATTAATGATTTCATTGCCGAATAATTTACAATTACAAATTGGTGAATCAATTTCTTTGATTGCTGATTCTGACTTCCCTGAACGTTGGCCAAATTTAGTCGATGATTTAGTTAATAAATTGTCTCAAGATGATATGGTTAATAATAAAGGTGTTTTAACCGTGGCACATTCTATTTTCAAAAGATGGAGACCATTATTTAGATCTGATGAATTATTTATGGAGATTAAATTAGTTTTAGATAAATTCACCATCCCTTTCCTTTCATTATTTCAAAGAGTTGATGAACAAATACAAGCGAACTCAGGAAATAAAGCGCAATTATTGATCTTGTTTGAAGTTTTATTATTATTGATTAAGATTTATTATGATTTGAATTCTCAAGATATTCCAGAGTTTTTTGAAGATAATTTGAATCAAGGTATGTCAATAATTCATAAATATTTAATCTATTCCAATGATTTATTAGTTGATGATGATGATTCTGAAATTGATATCTTATCAAAAATCAAAACTTCAATTTGTGAATTGATTCAATTATATACCACAAGATATGAAGATGTATTTGATCCATTAATTAATCAATTCATTACATCATCTTGGAATTTACTGATCAGTATCGGTTTACAAAACAAATATGATATTTTAGTTTCTAAATTATTATCATTTTTAACCTCTGTTGTTAAATTACCAAAACATTCAGAAATTTTCAATAATGAACAAGCTTTAAAAGAAATCACTGAACGTATAATCATTCCTAATTTAACAGTGAGGGATTCAGATGAAGAATTATTTGAAGATGATCCAATTGAATACATTAGAAGAGATTTAGAAGGTTCTGATTCTGATACAAGAAGAAGATCATCGATTGATTTCCTTCGTGAATTAAAATTGAAAAACGAAAATTTAACAACTCAAGTAGTTTTGAATTATATTGATCGATTCTTAACTCAATTTCAATCGGATGTATCAAATTGGAAATTGAAGGATTTATCAATCTATTTATTCACTGCATTGGCTGCTAAAGGTTCAATTACAAATTCTGGTATAACTTCAACTAACTTACTATTAGACGTTGTTGATTTCTTCAGTAAAAATATTGTGTCTGATTTAATCAATGATAACATTCATCCAATTTTAAAAGTTGATGGTATTAAATACATTTATATCTTCAGAAATCAATTAACAAAACAACAATTAATCGAATCATTCCCAATTCTAATCAAACATTTAGAATCTAAAGAATTCGTTGAATATACTTATTCTGCAATCACAATAGAAAGAATCTTATCAATTCGTGATTCCAAGACTTCAAAGCCATTATTTAATAAATCAGATATTCAACCAATCATTCAAAATTTGCTAAGTACATTATTCAGACTAATTTTACAAAATAATTCAACACCGGAAAAATTAGCTGAAAATGAATTTCTAATGAAAACAATAATGAGAGTCATTATAGTTGGTGAAGATTCAATGATTGATTACTCTAATGATTTATTATTACAATTATTTGAAATCGTTAATATCATTTCTAAAAATCCATCAAATCCAAAATTTAATCATTTTACATTTGAATCAATTTCAATATTGTTGAAATATAATAACAATGCCACAAATTGGCCAAAATTCATTGATTCTACTTTGAATAATTTGTTACCAATTTTAGGTAATGACGTTCAAGAATTTGTTCCATACATTTTCCAAATTTTAGCTTTTTTATTAGAAATTTCATCAAATGATCAACAATTACCTGAATCATATAAACAAATCATCGCCCCATTATTATCACCTTCAGTTTGGGAATTTAGAGGTAATATCCCAGCTGTCACTAGATTATTAAGAGCTATCATTTCAAAAGATTGTACTGCATTTGTTGAATTACCACCATTATTAGGTGTTTTCCAGAAATTAATCTCATCTAAATTGAATGAAAATCATGGATTTGAATTATTAGAAACAATTATTATTAGCTTTAGTGATCCTGTACTAGGTGAATATTTGAAAAATATTGCTGTTTTATTACTGCAAAGATTACAAAATTCAAGAACTGAAAAATTTATAAAAAAATTGATTTTTTTCATATCTGAATTAACCATCATCAAATCAACTGAATATTCAATTAATTTCTTTAATGCTGTTCAACCTGGGATTTTTAACACTATTTTCAATCAATTTTTATTACCATCTACTTTAAACATCAACAACTCATTTGAAAAAAAAATAATCATTATTGGTTTAACTAATCTTTTCCAAAATTTCATCACCAACTCCAACACTGATCTAATCACCCCAACTTTCATCCATTTATTGAAATTATTAACCACAGAGTCAATCCATTCAATAAAACAAGATGATAATTCACATAATGCTTTAGAATTTGATGAATCTGTTTCTTCATTTGGTTCAAATTATTCGAAATTATTAGCCATTGATAATAAATCATTCGATCCATTAGTTAACTCAATAAAAGGTTTAAATGATGCAAAGAAGTTAAGTGTTGCTGAATTAGCTAAATTGAACGGTACAACTGGTGTTATTAATCATTTAAAAAATGAATTAGATCAAGATAGTTTGAGAAGTTTAGCTTCTTTAGGTTTATGATTATTTTTTTGATTTATAGCTATAGAGTTTAATAAAAGTATATACATACCCATCAAATTGTAGACGCATACAGTAGAGTTGATTATAATAAAAATTAATTAAATATAAAGGAATATACAAACATGATTTTGATTTTGATTTTTTTTTTCATAACACATTAAAAATATACAAACATACAACACTTGAGAGAATATTTTTTACATAACTTATTTTCATTATTTTTCAACCACTGGCCCACTCACTTGAGCTTGTTCAGCAGGTTGTTGAGCTGATTGATTTTCAACATTAGACTTTTCCTCTTCTAATTGTAATCTTTCACGTTCTGCAATCTCAGCAGCTGTTAAAAATCTACCACCTTGACCTCTTGGTCTTCTCATTGCATGTTTATGTCTAGATTCATGTAAATATGGTCTTCTTCCTCTAGCAACTTTTAAACTTTCTTCTAATCTGGCTCTTGCAATTCTACGTTTCAATATTCTATGATATTGTTTGGCATTAACGTAAAATGGTTGTTCAACCGGCTCTAGATCTTGAGGAGTAGACTCGGATATGTATGCTTGATTGTTTGATACAGCAGTGATATCTTCAGTGACATTTGCACTTGTTGATGAAGGTGAATCAGTGTTCTTATTATTAGTGGATGTACTTGTAGATATATTATTATTGTTGCAGTTTAGATTAAGACCAGGAATAGAAGTGAAATTATTGGTGAATTCATCATATGATTGAGTTGAAGGTTGTTCAATCATTGAAGAATGAGAATGTTGATGTAATGGTTGGTCAGGTTGACTCACTTGAGAAGTTGGGACTTGAGTAACTTGATTCAGAGAAGCTTGACTGACTTGTGGTGGTGTTTGAATATTCTGTTGCATTAGATCCTGTTGTACCCGAATAACATGATTATTTGGAGTATGTTGCTGTTGTTGTTGTGAATATTGTTCTGGAAATGAATTATCATAAAACACCTGTTTAGTGAAATACTGGTTGTTGTGGGTTTGTGGAGAGTTTATCGACATTGTGTTGAGTCACAGTGCTTGGGTGGGCTTGGATGAGTAGAAGTGCGTTAAAACCAAACAGATCCAAATAGATTGAAATAGTTGAAATTTATAAATCAATTAAGTAAGTTCGATATAATTTGTTTATTTATGATTCCCACTTTTTTTTCTTCGGGATGAAAAATCTTGAAAAAAGTCGTTGAAAGTTCCGACTTACTCACGTGACTTCTGCCTATCTTCACGTGACTGTTTTTGTTCTTTTAGTGCCAAAATCAAAAAACAGAGCAATTTTTATCATTTTGCCACATTTGACACTATCTATTACTATTTATTACGGTAATTAAGATGTACAACAGAGTCATTCATATTAAAGATAGTGGATCTCAGTCAGAGGTCATTGGTAGGGCATCCACCAAGGAAAACAACAGCAGAAATCCAATGAGAAACAACTTATTGTTCAAGGACTCAACTTTTAGTAAAAACCATGCTTTGTTGATCATTGAAACTTCTCCATTTAAAGTATTTATTAAAGATACCGGTTCTCAACATGGTGTTGTTTATAAAGGGAAATTATTGGCTAAGAATGGTGATGGTGTTGAGATTGAAAACAATGCTAAGATTGGATTCATTTCCAAAGTTAAAAGAGATGATGGAGAAGTTGGTGACATGGATGCAGGTTTAGATAGTTGTAAATTAGTTTTAAATTTCACTTTCATGGATGATAAGATTGTTGTCAATGAAGATGGAAATAATGAATCAATTGAAGATGAACTGAGTAAAGCATCAAATGTCTGTGAAATTGATTCCAGCTCAAATGAAATCGAAGAGACTGACGATCATGATGATCATGATGGCCATGATGAAAACCATGTCCTGAAAGTCTTGGATATCAAATTTTCTGATAATGATAAACATGATGAACGTTTAAATTATTACTCAGAAAGTGAAGTAAGTCAAATTAGTGAACATTCTGAAAATGATGAAGATTCTGATGAAGAAGATCTTGTATACCCTGCAATTTCTGTCGCAACTACTGAGCATATGTGTGATTTAAGTGATGAAGATGATGCGGATTTCCCATACATTTCAGATGGGGTTGAAATTGATGATGAAACAACTTATTTGAAGGATGAAGATTCAATCGATTATGACGAATTTGGTAGTGATCTTGATGATGACTTAGAAATTATGATTGAAAATGCAGACACTTTATGTGAAGATGAAGATGCTGAAACGTTTGATGATGACGATGGAACTATTATCAGAAAGAGGAAATTTGATGAAGACCAAGAACAAGAACAACCTAACAAATCAAAGAAAGTTGATCTTTCTAAAGCTAGATACTTGAGTTATGGGTTCGTTCTTGGTTCTGCTTTGACCTTTGGAAGTTTAGTTGCAATTGGCAAATCTTCAAACATCTGATTTGATTGTTTAATACCCATTTTTATTCTTTATTTTTCAATTCTTTTTCTATTTTATTTTATCTATCATATTTTATTCAATTCAGGTTCTCACAGAAACAAATTAAGGCATCAGTGCCACATATTTATGATTTAAAGTCTTCTTTTGTTTCACTTTTGCTTTAATTTCCACGTTTTATTTTATTTTCACATGTAATTGACTGAAATTTATTTTGAAGACTCGCTTACGTAAAAATCCAAACATAAAACATAAAACGTAAAAAAAAATTCGACTTGATGAGCTTCGAATAATCAAAATCTCACAATTTGATCAAAAATGAGTTACGCAGCTGCTGATGATTTAGATGACGGTTTAGACTATCAAGTCTCCTCCGGGGATGAAGCCCTACCAGTAGCAATCAAAGATGACGATGAATCCGAAGATGAATTAATCAAAAGTGAAATTAATAATACTAGTGAGACTGGTAAGAAAAGAAGAAAGAAAGATGATAAATTAAAAGAAAAAAAAAAGGCTAAAGTAAATCAAGAAATAGAATCCAAGAAAATGGTTCCGCTATTGAACTCAACCGAATTAGCCCATCACTTCTCTCAAATTTTAATTAAATTCAATAAAGATTTGACTCATTTGGATTATTTTAAAAAAGCAGATTTCGTTGATGGTTCAAATTATAAAGAAACTAGAAACTTAAATAACTTCAAAGACTTCTCAGATAAGTATAACAAGGGTCTAACTATAATATTATCACTAAACAGGGTAAGAATTGGTGATTTATATAAAGCATTGGGACCAAAGTCTCAAGCTATTAAAGTTGGGAAAGGTTATGAATCAACAGTCAGACCAGACACAAAGTTCATTATCGGTACAGTTGAAAGAATAATCAATATGAATTTTGGTGAATTTGAAATCAAATCTATAATTTTGGATGCTACTTATCAAGATCAAAAGACTAATTCTGTGTTGGATGAACCAAGATTAGCTGAATTATTAAAGAAATACGAAGGAAAGAAAATCATACTGTATTAGAATCAGAATATTTAAATCGTTTCATGTACTATTTGTGTAGGACTGATGACATGGAGACTGTATCCTAGGCACAAATGACATCGATCCAAAGGGGAAAGGTTAGTAAGCCCGGTAGAGCTGTTACGAAAAAAAATATTCACTTTTAAAGCTCATAGCTAAATGAAAAGATCCAATATCTTAGAAAAATGCTTAGGTTCCATTCTAGAAAGATCTTAAAGTCTACAAACAAGACTTTCAATCGTCATATCTCCATAAATGCAGAACTAAGGACCCTTTTAACAACTGTTAAAGAACTGCCAGTAGTCATTATTGGTGGTGGCCATGCTGGTTGTGAAGCTGCAGCTGGTTCGGCAAGAAGTGGAGCTGAAACTTATCTAATAACTCAAGATTTATCTAAAATAGGAGCTTGTTCTTGTAATCCATCCATGGGTGGGGTTGGGAAAGGTACTTTATTAAGAGAAGTTGATGCATTAGATGGTGTTGCACCGAAAGTTGTTGATAAAGCAGGTATTCAATTCAAAGTGTTAAATAGTTCAAGAGGTCCAGCAGTTTGGGGTCCAAGAGCTCAAATTGATAGAAAGATCTATTTTAATGAGATGCAAAAAGTTTTAAATAATTATGAAAACTTAAATTTAATTTCTGGTCAAGTTAAAGATATTATAATTGAAGAAAATATTGAAAATCAACCTTCTTTAATTAAAGGTTTGATATTAGAAGATGGTCAGATCTTTAAAACTAATACCGTTGTGATAACAACTGGGACATTTCTAGGTGGTGAAATTCACATTGGTTTAAATGCTTATCCTGCTGGTAGAATTGGTGAAAAGGCCACTTTTGGTATTTCAAAAACTTTAAAAGATGCTGGTTTCCAACTAGGGAGATTGAAAACAGGTACGCCACCAAGATTATCATCCAAAACTATTAATTATGATAATTTGGAAATACAAGAAGGTGATAATCCACCACAAACAATGAGTTATATGAACGATAAAGTCTCTATTGAAAATCAATTAAACTGTTATGGGACCAGAACAACACCAGAAATGCATGAACTATTACGTCAAAACTTACACAAATCAATTCATATAAGAGAAACCGTTAGAGGTCCAAGATATTGTCCCTCAATTGAAAGTAAAGTTATCAGATTTCCAGATAAGGAATCACATAGAATTTGGTTAGAACCAGAAGGTTTAGACACTGATTTAGTTTATCCTAATGGTATTTCAGTAACCATGCCTGAAGAGATCCAAGAGCAAATGGTGAGAATGATCCCAGGTTTGGAAAATGTTAAGATGTTACAACCTGGTTATGGTGTTGAATATGATTATGTTGATCCAAGACAATTACGTCAAACTTTAGAAACGAAATTAGTTGATGGTTTATTCCTCGCTGGTCAAATTAATGGTACTACAGGCTATGAAGAAGCTGCATCACAAGGTATTATCGCAGGTATAAATGCTGGTTTAAAAACTCAAAGTAAAGATCAGTTGAAATTGACAAGATCTGATGCTTATATTGGTGTTTTGATTGACGATTTAATCACTAAGGGTGTCACAGAACCATATCGTATGTTTACATCAAGATCAGAATTTAGAATCAGTGTCAGATCAGATAATGCAGATTTAAGATTGACTGAGATTGGTAGAAATTTAGGTGTTGTTAAAAATGAAAGATGGGAAAGATTCTCTTCTGATCTATCATTAATGAACTCAACTATTGAAGAAATGAAAAACACAACTTTGAGCTCACATAAATGGACTTCAGTATTAGGGATTAATGTTGGTAGTGATGGGTTTAAAAAAACTGCATATGAAATGTTAAGATTCAATAACGTCTCTGTTAATGGAGTCATTGATGCACTACCATCACAATATCAAAACATACCTTCAAGAATCTTAGACAAGATTGAAATTGAGGGGAAATATTCACCATATGTAAATAAACAAAAGGATTTCATTCATGCTTTCCAGAGTGATGAGAATTTATTATTGCCTTTAAATTATGATTATTCATCAATGCCATCTCTGTCATCTGAATGTAAAGATATTTTGAATAGAGTTAAACCAGAAACAATAGGACAAGCTAGAAGAATTCAAGGTATAACACCTGCTTCAATTTTTGAGTTATATAGAGTTGTTAAACTAAAACAAAATGAGATTCAATATGAGAGGGGTCTTGTTGTCTAAAACCTACAATAAAGAATATGAAAGGTTTCGTGTATATAGCAATATAATAAAATGGATGCGAATCTGGTCTAGAGATCTGTGATTGGGTTAATTTTCATTATGTTCACAAACCTCACAACTAATATTTTGATGTTGACATGTACTATTAATAACTTTTTTGTTATTTCCATGTATAAAGCTATATTCATTAATAATATGGTTTATCAAGCTAGATTTATCCTTATATTTTTTGACTAAAAATCAATTTATAATCAATATAAATGAATCGAACTTTGCAGTTTCAAACTTTATCAGTCAATAAACTTGACAGCTCTCAATTAGGCTTATCAAAACTTTCCAAAATTGACAATCACCAAGTTCCAACAAATCAAAGCTTCAATTTTAATTAGATGTCCCATTTTTTTTTATTTTTAGTATGAAATGGCATGCGTTAGTGTGCATGTCTTTGATTAGAATAGAAACACAGGTACATAAAAAATCAATGTAATTTAGGTCCCCAATCTCTATGAAAAGTTGAGTCTATATGAGATGGATATCATAATATTAAATTGTACCACATAGTCTGTTTCCTAATCAATAATTCAAAAAGGAGGTCCAATTCTATAAATAAAACATATAGGACAGATCAGTATTATTATTTTATAATAGTAATTGAAAGTTAGAAAGGCTGGGAAATTGGAACTTAGTTTGGAGCTTGGAACCACCCACATATAAAGGTTTAATATAACTATTTCCCTCAACTATTATTCATTTGATTGAATCATTTCTTTGATTCATTATTATACCACAAATCATGTCTAAATTATCAATCACTGGAAATATTTTAAGAGTCTTTCAATTCGTAAATTGTGTTATTGTTCTAATCACCTCTATTATAATATACAACAGATACTATGGAGCTTGCCCTGCCATAAGACTTTTAATGTTCTGTCCATCTTTTAGCTTGCTATACTTACTTTTTGTGTTATTTTCCTCTATTATGAAACCACAATATGTGATTCCTGTTGTGTATCTCGATGGTGAAATCATGATGACCTGTTTTTGGTTAGCATCATTCCTTGTCCTTGGTGTTGAAGGTTGGTTTCAGACTAACTGTACATGGCAAAAGTCATCAGGTAGATGTGAGATTAGTAATGCATCATATGGATTTTGCTTTATCAGTCTTTTCTTGTTCTTGATGAGTTCTGTAATATACGGTGTTTCGGTTATTGAAACTATTATAGACGGATCTGATGGTACCATTTGGGAGAGTTTTGAAAGAAATTACTTTTTAGTTTCTGGTTTATCTTTCAAAAAATTTCAACAGAAATGCGAAAGGAAGAGTGGTGTGTTACTATGATATTGAGTATCTTACTTCATAAGACTATACTTTTGATACCTAAATACAACTAATTATGACGTTATTGATATTTGTACTACTCAGGACTTAAATTCATTGCACCTTATATTAAATTAGTCATAGAAATCTATCATTTTCTTTCTTTATAGTGTTTTCATTTCTCCTTAATTTTTCTTTTTCTTCCTTCTCTATTCTTTCATTTTCCATAAAAACATGTAAATCACGATATTCCCATAAGAACCAAAAAGCACTTAAGAAACCAGCAATACCAAAAGCAACAAATGGAGCAATTAAATATGGATCTTTCAAAAATGGTGTAAAAAATTGTGAAAACCCTGCTGATAACGACGACATAAATAAAAATAATGCCATCACTAAACCTTTCATGGTTTCTGGGGCCCTGGTATATGCAATTTCATATGCTGCTGTGTTTGAAAAACATTCAGATGTGGCTTGTAATGTATATAATGTAACTTCAACCCAAGCAGAGATTGGAGAAACCCCTGTTCCGATTTCACATTCTGTTGCATTGTAGCCACATGGTGAAGTTTCATAAATTTGCCATTGAATTATTGCACCCACGATTTGTGAAATTGCCGCTAAGATAAAACCTGTAAATATTCTTTTAACTGGTGTGAAATCAAATCCCAGCTTTGTTAATACTGGATAAAGAATATAATTGAGGAATGGAATAACAACAATAATTGTTAAAGGATTGAAATTCTCAAAAACGTCATTAGGAACACCATCTGTTGTTAAAGAATTAGCTTGTGAGTTTTGAATACCACCAAGACCCCCATCGTTAATGTTATAAATGATGAAAAATAGGAAGATTTTACATGCATCCAAAGTGACTTTTAAATCATCAACAAAGTCATCAGACCAACAAATATGATTACTAACTTTATCTTTAACTTCTTGGTTTTCAAAATTACTTCTTGATATAATATTTGATGGTTTTGTCCATTCCCAAAATATTTGATCTTTCCATCTTTTAATCCATCCACTATCAAATGCCTTTCTAATTACAGGTAAAGCATGTTCAATAACTGGAGTACCACTAAGAGTCTCTTTCCTTAACCTAGGTTTCAATAAGACTAAAACTGGGACCATAATGAAATAAACAACACATGGAACTAAAAAAGCGAGCCAAAATCCAACTCTCTTAGCACAATAAGAAGTAGCTAAAGACATAAAAGCACCCACATTGATTGCCCAATAGAAAATCAAAGTTGTTCTCTCCAAGTATGAGCTTTTAGAAAGAATCCTTTTCTCGCCTGACTCTAATGTCTCGACAACATCTTTCTTATGAGGATATTGATCTAAAAGTAATGGAAGAATATTTGGTTTGATCATACCTGCACCAACAGCTAAAGCAACAATTGAGATTATAGTAGGAACTAATGCATAACCACTTGAGATCACTGAAGGAATTGCAGCAATAACCAAAACTATATGAGAGAGAGCACCAATCCATATACCATACCAAATAGTTGGAATTCTTCCTAAGGATTTATCAGAAATATAACCACCAAATAATGGAGCTAGATAAGCCAAAAACGTTAAAAGCAATGTGATTGCAGAGGATGCTTGAAGACCTAGACCGAGAGCACCTGCATTCTGTTGAGTGTTATCAGGAGGGGCACCTGCGCCATTACCACCATCTGGAAGAGGAAGTTGAATGAAATTATTTAATCTTCCTTTAACACCATAATAAGAAGCCCTTTCTGCGAATTCTAATAAACAAATCAAATAAGTGATCAAAGGTGGGCTTTGAGTAACAATTGGTAAGTTCTTATATTCATCTTCAGTTGGACTTGGAAATTTTAAATTGTACTCTTTTAATTCAGCTTGTTCAAGAATAGTTTCAGGGTCTGAATTGATTTCAATGTCAACTTCTTTGGCTTTTGAGATATTCATTCTTTACAATGATGTTTAGTGATGAAACTAATGAAGTTAGATGAGAACATCTGAGGGTAAGAGGCTCTTTTATATGAATTCATGTTTAACTTTCTGTTAGTGTGATTACTTTACTGTTCTAATTTTTCTGTTTTAGCAGAAATTTTTAGAACTGTCATTTTGATCTTTTAAGTTCTGTTTAGAAATTCAGAGCTTCTAGTCCAGATTCATTGGGGACCAGTCTTAAGGTGCTACTACTAGAACACACAGTGATACATTGATGACTAACTTTTGAGTAATAAGTATCTTTCAATTAATATGAACACAGGTTACCTTACTCTAAATAATGGTCAGTATTGACTGTTTTGAGATTCTTGAATATTAAGAAAGTCATTCATATTCTCTTCAGGGTTCACTAACTTGAAATTTGACTCTGTTTGGATTTCATTAAAGTCTGGCTCTTAAATAAAAGAGTTTTTTCTCCACTTAATTCAATTAAATTCTTCAATATCAAACCACAGTCTGTGTCGGAAAAAGGACTAATGTCATTCTTCTGTAAATCATTCAAGTCCTTTGGTGACAATTCACAATTTAATACAAATAGTTGAAATGTTAGAAAGGAATGAACCATAAATAATCTTCTTGAATGAACAGAAGACTTGAAATTTTCCCAAACTTGAAATAATGACTTTGAGGTTTTGAAATATTACCCTTCTAACATCTTGATATAAAATTTTGTTTGAATTAAATTTCGAGAATCTGATTTAATTAATAAAGTGTACTGTAACTGTTGTGATCTATGAAGATTGTGTAAAGTCTTGGGGATTAGTTGAACATTTTTACCAAAATAATCATGTAAATTATAATAATGTTGTTGTTCTGGATCAATGAAAAAAGTTACTGAAATTATAGAATTAGCAACTTTCATAATATTTTCACTAGCTTGAACTTTTCTTGGACGATCAGGTTTATCATTATACTGTGAAAAGATAGTGTTTAAACAATGAAAATCAAGGAAATCAATGAATTTATGAGCTTTAAAACATATCTGTTCATTTGTAGTGAATTTAACTTTAAAATGAATTCCAAAATTAACCCATTAAATTTCTATATCAATTGATTTGAAAATTTTTCATAATCACTCAAACCAAATGGATTTTTTGCATCGTTGATTATCTTTGATATTTCACTGGTAATGTTTCAAAAAGTATGATCATGAAATTTCTTGTTGATAACATATTTTAATGTGTGGGCTTCAGATTTTGTGAGTTTTGAAAGACAAGTGGAATAAGTATCAAAGCCGATAGAAGTAGGGGAGCCTTCATAAATTGAATCACATCTTTCAATATCAAGAACTTGATGCCAAATGTTTCGAGCCAAATTGAATTCTGGATCAGAGTCTGCGGGATCTATATTACATTTTGAAGCAGTAGCAGATCTCACCAAATATTCTGTATCTCCTTTCTTAAACCCAAATTGAACACCAATTGATTCAGGTGAGAAATTTTCCCAATCATTCAATAACAGCATTAACTTCATAGTTTCAATATTTTCAAAAGATAATGGGGATTTAGCTTCTTCTAGACAAAAATTAGCAAGATTAACAGCTTCAACACCAATAACAGTTAAATCATTTTCTTTTCGTATCCACAATTATACAAGAAGATGAAAAACATTCTCATTATCAAAAGCAATTGTCCCATAAATATGTATTTTGGTTGCGGATTTATCAACTTTTTGGATTGAAGAAAAATCACCAAATAATTCTAAAAAACTTGACTTTTCATATAACCCAAAGTTGGGAATTGAAGAATATATCAAGATATGCTTTGACCTGGTCTAAATCTGCAAAATATGGCTTTATTATGCCGTGATCCCTGATTTCTTGTTGCCTAGTATTATATTTCAATAGATCTAGGTTAGAACTATTGTGGCTCTTCCATCAAGAATTGCACTGATGAGTGTGCTTCTGAGCCCCCTAAAATAATTCTGATATCGTTGTTACCTCTCAATAATGAACCTAGTTCATAAATATGGGAGAAGTTAACAGGTTCATCTGGCGAAATAATGGTCTGAGGAGTCTTTTCAATAATTTGGGACTTCAATTCTTTAATTTGATTCCTTAACGACAGTATCTTAGCATCAATAGCATCTCTATCTTTTGATCCACAATTCTCCGTGTATTCACATACATCACCATGTTTCGTACTGTTATAGCAAGTTGGTTTAACTCTATCACACTAGTTTGATCAGTTAGTACATAACATGGTGAAGTAAGATTTTTGAGCCTACTTTCTGTTTTCTGGCCATGCATAGCTCGCAAGAGTAGACTATCCAACGTCTTTTGGCTGGAGTTTGGGTTGCTGTTATCTCAGTAGACATTTTCGTTAAAAGTGATGAGAATCTACTTTAATTAATCAATTCCTACATAGCTAGTTCCTGTCGAAAAATGAAACGTCCAAACACCACAATACTGGTGATTAATTTATTTGTTTATTTGCCATTAAGTTTCAGTTGTTATTTATCTAGACTTGTTTACATTGCTGTTCTTCGCTTAAGCTTGATTATATAAAAATATTACAAGATGAAATTCCATCACTTTTCACTGGAGGTGGTTCAGTCATTATTGGTGATGAAATAGATAAAAGGAATTCAAAAGATAACTAAACCTAAGTTTTGTCAACATACTCATTTTACTAATGCTGGTAGCTGCTAATAAGTCTCGTGTATAATGAGTACAATTACTAACTGATCAGATTTCAATGAAAGTGAAACATCAAAAGATAAGACAAATCCAGAATTGATAAAAAAGAATATGTACTAGAAAGTTATTGCTGCCACTTCTGTTCGATATTCTGATAGTCAAGTAAGATCTATAATGGAAGCTACGGGTGATATTGATAACACCCAGATATCCACAAAAGGCTACCAATCAATCTATTGTACAAACGGTTTTCACTCTAAGTTTTCCAACAAAGAATGAAATTATTAAAGAAAACAAGTAAGTTAAAGTTTCACACTATATTCCATCTATTAATAATGGCATTGGAAAATTTCATTGGCTCATTAGCTTTGGCTTTCAAATGCATATTATGTTTAAGGCTGTGCTGGTGATGGCTATCCGCAATGTGAATATCTCGAAATGGTATTAACTCTTACTTCAACAAGGTTATAAAATCTGATGCAATAGATGCATTATCTGAGATTTTTCAATATACAGGAAAGAATGAGATGCAATTATGGGTCGTGAGATTGGTGGTGCTAGTGGTATGAAGCTTTATTTCTTATCGATTCTCCCAATATTTTAATGAACCATTATTAGATTGTGATTGGATGGGTAGGGCATATTCAACGTATTATCAAACAACATTAGCGACCCATACAGAGGGTATATTAGTTCCTTCAGCTATTGCAGATGGTGTTGGGAATGCAGTTGTTTTAACAAAGGCAACAAATTCAATTAATTCAGATGTTTTACTAAGATCAGTTTGTTCTGAACTTGGAGCTAGAGTAGGTTATTCTGGAAGACCAACAGAAGCTGATTATGTCAAACGTTGTTCTGTTAAGAATACGTACTCTCTAGCTTGGAGAATTGGCCGTCAAATTGCTTATTGTCAGGGAAATAGTTGTACCAGTGCTGTTATCGATAAGATAATTGAAGAGGTTGGTGGAACGAAATGTGCTAAAAAGTTATTTATAGGTAAAATTATTTCAATCAAACAAAAATTGTTTAAAGCACATACTTATGGCTCTATAATCATTCAAGCATTCAATAAATCAGAAACTGAAGAAATATCTTCCACTATTCCGTTTGAAGCAACTGGTGGTATTTTAAGAATTCCATTTAAAAATGAGATTTTTTATGCTCAACATGAATCAACCAAGGGTGAGAAGAAGGTGTTAGCATCTGTTCCAGATTTAATCAGCGTTATTGATTTACAATCAGGGCAAGCTATTGGTGTTCCTGAATTTAAATATGGGTTGAGAGTTGCAGTTATAGCAATCACATGTTCTGATCTTTGGACTGATACAGAAAAAAGTAGAGAAGTTGGTGGTTTAGAATCCTTTAATTTAGATACAGAATTTGAACATGAGTCATTTGGAGTTTACTCTGAAACAAGAAGTGTGATTGATGAATTTAATAGTAGATAAAAGTTTCAATAGATGATTTTCAGTAAAATAGTTTAAATTTTCCAGGTGTAGTGTTTTTTTATTACAACTGCTCCTTATTATTATTCTTTTGAAAATGATGATTCATGATTATGTGGGAACCTCAATATTTACTAGTTCAATGAACTTTGAGGGGTTTCAAACCTTTTTTACGCGTCAATGTATAATGACTTGATGTTAGTTTGAAAGACTTTTTTAGTTTTTAGCGGAGGTTTATTGATTTAAATTAACTCGTATAGTGCCAACAGTTTCTATTGGCTTCTATTGGCTTCTTTAGCCTGGTAACTTACGTTCGAAGATTGGCATTTTTATCGTATGAGATCGAACATAATATATTCCAAAAGCCTTAAATATTTAATATTTTCTATATTACATGGACAAATACGTCTTTTAGTACCTTAATTTTATTCCTAAGATCTAAAATTTGTGCTTATCACAATCTAATCTGTGCTTTAAAACGGTTTTGCTCTAAAATTTCTTCGTTATCTATAACTTGACCTAACTCTCAGTTCAAAACATTCATAAAAAGCCGTAAGATATCCACTTAGATACACTATTAGACTATATTAGTATCACCAGTACCGCTCTTCATATCTCCATATACCATTCAACTCTTCATAATGAGTAAAACTCTTGATTTATCGTGATCTGTTAACTTTAGAGAATGTTTTTGAAATTCTTCAAAATAATGAAATTATGAAATCATTATTATAGCTCGTTAAACATAACAAAACTACATTTAGTAGAAAGCTAAAGATCTTTATAGTATTACAGCGTTGTTTTCTAATCGAAAAAGTCTCTAATGAGGAAGTTACTTGATAGTTTTTACTTTGTTAATACAATTCAAGATCATTTTTATTTTAACTTTTTAAAAATCAAAAAAAAAGTAAACTTAGTTTTTTTCCGAATTTCGAAATTAAAGCCGAGTAGCGCCGACGGAGATCTTGTACTTTAAACCTCTTATTACATGCTGAGCTTACTATTAATGTGATAGGAATAGGCTACAAATAAATACAGCCCTTTTGATATCTGTTTTAGAGTGGAGAGCACTAGAAAATAAGTTTTTGTTTTTCGGTTTTTTTCGCGTCACAGAAAGAATTTTGTTAGCAAAATTGAAAAAATTGGAAATATCAAGAGTCTAGATAACTCAAAATTGATGGAGGCTGAGAGTTAAGTAAAGGCCCAGATAGGTAGAGAATGCTTTATAGTATTTTATTTCATTTTTTGTGATATTTGTTTATGCAGTTTAACTATTGATATTTAACAAGTATAAAAATACCATATATTAACTAGCTATATGTCTCTTAGTTAATATCAAACTCCCTAAGCAAAGTAAGCTACTGAGCTAGGTAGGACTTTAAAGTCAAAAACTTGTTGTATTAAGGAAATATTCCTGTGATTTGTTACATTTTGAGTCTGTTTAGATAACTTTTTAAAGAAACATTTATTACGAATAATAAGTTTCAATAAAACAGCACTTAAAATAGGCAAAATAGGCTAAGTAGCTACATCCGGGCATTAATAAGGTATATGATTAGAAGTGCACTAGCTATTCTCATATTACAGCAAAAATTGCTAGTTTTTCTTTCTGTTAGTATTTAACGCGTTTAATGATGAACTATTTCCTAATTTTGTGGAAATTGATACTTCTTTACTGAAAGGGAGGGTGTATTCAGCTATTAAATACCATGGTCCATGTAACTCTTATTAACAGACCTGCGAAGTATCTTTAATTACCTTGTTGAAAACATAAGTTACCTTCATTAACTGAAAATATAATTTTATCATAACAAACGAAGAATGTTTAAAGTAGAGAGGACACAAAGGGGGGATCACTGTACTACAGATAACTTATAGGTCTATATCGAATAGCTAACAGCGGCATGTGTACTTGGATGACGTATCTGAGTATAGTACTCAATTAGGATAAGTATTAAGTGCCTCGAAACCCAAAAGCCAGGGTGATTCTAAAAGACGCGTTTTTCATCGATTATATTACTCTACTTTAAGAAACAGTGAGTAGTTAGTCTTTAGTCGTATTGCTACATTAGAAGTTTATCACTTTATTCTACTCCAAACTAAGTACCTTGTTGTACTTAATATTGAAATTTAGTAGAGCTCGGAGCTAAACCATCCGAGAGATTGGATCAGTGTTTATGAGATCATGTCTTCAAGCCTTTGCTAAAAGCGCAGAAACGGACTAGCCGTATGGTAAAGCATAAAGAACAATGTATGAAAAAGATCACGAGTTTTCCTCCCTTTTAAACACGGTATGCTCCCTCTAATAATGTGTTTAGAATATTTTTTCTTTGATAATTAATGAAGATAAACTTCAATTTTAAAGTAGTAAATAGTTGTCAGTGCCTATTTACCGACCTGAAAATTTTACAGACGTCTGTAAATAGGCAAAAGTTCAGCATGCCTATTTACCGACGTCTGCATTTAGGCAGACAAAATAAATTACCTATTTTACGACGTCTGTAAATAGGCATTATTGCCCTTGCCTATCTATAAACATATCACTTTTACTGTAATTGTATACTGTACAGGGGTATAATCGAAGAGAAAAATACTTATTTGTGATTCTGGAGATGCTCTCTACCCGTTAGCTTTGATTTCATAAATTAAAAGTACTTTATAGTGTATTTTTTTGATATTTTTGTAAAGCTACACTAGATTTTATAATAACAAGCAGGGAAATCAGATTATTTAGGCGGGGTTCTAGGCAGAGCTCTAGGGAGAACCTCAAAAAATAATTGAGATTATCCAGAAAAAATACAGACAAAATTTTTAAGCTTGATAATATAATATTTACGTTAATTGAACAATGATCAAATTGATGAAGGAGAGTAGCGTTTATATTCATAAACTACACTGTACATGTACTATCAATATTAAAAATTACTTCAAATTATACAGAATGTTGAAGTATCTACACCCAAAGATCTTTCTTTCAAGCTATAGATATTATACTTTATTTAGGTTTTCTTCTTTTAGGAATTGACTCTTGATACTTCTCAGTTTTTCTTGAGATTCTACCAGATTTCCTACCTTGTTTAGCTTCTTCCTGGGGCTTAACTGATTCTTCTTTAACTGATTCTTCTTCAACTGATTCTTCTGGATCAACCTGGTCTAATGAAACCTCAAGTCCTGCGACAGTAAATTTTACATCCTTATAACCATGTTATAAAGGATTCAATAAAGTTGAATCTTGTCATTGACGTAAATACTCCACGATTGACGCCATCAGTTTGAATACATGTGGTTACTTGATATTCTTTAATAGTTAATTCTACTTTTTGATCTAAATCCAAATTAGCAAATTTTTTCATCATAATCATCATAGTTTGAACAAAACTTCTATAAAACTTAATATCATAATTGCAGAAACTTTTTAACTGGAGGAAACTCATATCTTCATTACTATCAACCAGCATTTGAACAATATCGGTATTGTAAGAGAAACTAATTAAAGAAACCCAATGGGCAGTAGGGCCACTAGAAATGTTCACAGGAATGGTGATAATTATTTCTCGATTAGAATGGTACATTTCTTCAATAACTTTTGAAAAGTTGGTCACTTTAGTGAGCATATATTCACAAAATTTCTCCATATCTTCTTGTGTTGAATTACCAAAATCTTGACATCCCAATTTTTGAAAAGAAGCGAGTTGAATGGTGGCAGAGGAGAAGAAAAAGACTAAAGGACAATTCTTGTCTTCTTGAGTAGATAAAAAAGAGTTTTTTAACTGCCTAGTAATATCATCATCGTCTAATTCCCTAGGGTTACAACTTTGAATGAATTCATGAGATTCAATTAATTTTTGATCAGCAGCTCTGATATGTTTAAAGTTTAACCATTTTCTTATGTCCTCATAATTAGCCTTGATCATACTTTGGTAGAACTTTTTCTTCATCAAAAAATAGGATTGGAGAGTCGTTAGAAGCTGCCACTTTTATAACGCTAATTGTTATAATTTAATCAATATTGATCTTTTGTTTTCTATTTAAAAGTTATAAACTTTGTCCAATATAATTTAAAAAAAACGCTTTCATCCTGTCATCAATTGATCAGTACTCTTGAGATACGTATACGTTTTAAGGCTCATGTTAACGTGGTAAAGACATTAGCTATTAGTCATTGAACTATATCATTTCAATTATATAGCATTGTTCTTAATTAGGCCATTTAAAGGGCGAATCTATCTACAAAGCACTCCAAATAGGCAAATAATCAAAGATCATTTCTGTAATCAAAGCTAACGGGTAGAGAGCATCTCCAGAATCACAAATAAGTATTTTTCTCCTCAATTATACCCTGTACAGTATACAATTACAGTAAAAGTGATATGTTTATAAATAGGCAAGGGCTATAATGCCTATTTACAGAGGTCGGTAAATAGGCAGATTTTTTTGTCTGCCTATTTAGAGACGTCGTAAAATAGGTAATTTATTTTGTCTGCCTAAATGCAGACGTCTGTAAATAGGCAGACAAAAAATGTCTGCCTATTCGGCGACGTCGCAAAATAGGCATGCTAAATTTTTGCCTATTTACAGACGTCTGTAAAATTTTTAGGTCGGTAAATAGGAAGCGACAAATAGTAATAAATAGAAAGTCTTGTTAGCCAGATATCATGGGGTGCCTTATTAATAAAAAGATTTGAAAAGCTAGCAATATGAGTGCTGTAAGGAGGTGGAAAAGTGTACATGAACACGGATATTTCTTGAATTTAATTAAGCCTACTACTATAAAGAAGTCAATAGTCAAGATAAAGAGAATATCAATCAGTCTGTAAGACTACTAGTGGATATTAAGAGCCTCTAGTAAATGAGTCATATTCTTTGCTCCTAGGATGGAGTATTCAGTTTTAAGTGGTTTGAAATAATCAACCAATCCTATTTGAAACAGGACGGACTTATTGAAACTTGATGCCATTTACTATGATATTACTTGATAGGTACTTGAAGATGACAAAGAGGAGTAGTTGAGATTGATATGATAAGGCCAGTGCCATAGTGGAACAGTTTAAGTGATAGTAAAGATATGTGATACTCGGATTATTATGGATTGAGAACGAATTTGATGAGTTGTATACTTGAATAACCTACCAAAATGCCAATAAAAAAGTGATATAACTCAGTTGAATAAACTGATGAAAGTATTTATTGGTAGTGACTCATAATAAATATGACATAAAACCAACCTTATTCGACTTTACTGTTAGAGTTTTATCGGGATTATACTATTGTGAATTTCGTGTTACTATTGAAGGTTGAAAAATACACCGAATATCAATTTAAATAGCACCAACTAAAAGTAACACCTAGTACCTCATACTGATGATCCAGTAATAATTACAATATACCAGTATTTAAATCATATCTATATTAGTATAACCCTATCAATGGGCGGGGAGGGGGGGGGTTTCAGTACAATTATTATCCGATTAAAACCAATTAAATTACAACAAAACTTTAAACCAATCACCC